>QLOZ01013609.1:0-16425 GCA_003314065.1 Lactarius sp. MG50
ACAGTCTGATTAACGGACTTGACTTAGTCATCAGTTTATTGGACATAAGCGGACTCTGCTTATCCATTCCTGCCTGTCGTGTGAGCCGCTTGACTCGGACCTACTGTAGCACCGCGGAAATATACTAGTAAAGATTACATAATTGTCTTTTTAAACTTTTTTTTTTAATTACTAATTTTATAGTGTGAGAAAAAGGCATCGGCAGAGCTGCCGAACCACATTCAACTTGAAACTCTGCTCTAGGACGAATGACCAGAGCCTACAGTATCGTTTTGAAACGAGCGCGCTGTAAATACCACCTGCTGGCCACAACATCTAGCCATACAGCATAACTTAGTGGCGAACTACTTTTACGTCACAGTTTCACCGACCTTGATGTCGAGGCAGCAGCAGAAGCACCGGCGGTGGCACCAGCGACAGCATCAGTATGGCGGCACTAGCAGGCACAGCAGCGGTAGCACCCTCCCGGTGGCTGTGGCAGCACCAGCCCCAGCAGTGGCGGCACCATCGGGCGCAGCAGCAGTACAACACTATCTAGGACGCTCTCTTTCGCTAGAGGCTGGAGCTGCTAGCTTTTCCATCGGCGAGTGCATCCTTGTCAGGTTCTCTGTAGATGGACACGTAGGCGATGAGGCAACTGGAACGGATCTCCCACCCACTTCAAATGGATCAAGCCCTCAGCACCTTGCATTTACCCGCCAAGTGGTCATGCAGGAAGATGCTTCTTACCTCCTTGAGGTTTACGTTATACTTTCCTTCACTAGAAGCGGCGGAGCTATTGCTGGTTACCTTGAAATGGATGACGCTACCAGACCAACGCTTCTACCCCTCCCACCTTTGTCACACCGTCACCCCACGCCGGAAGCTTTCTGAGCTCCACTTAGTTTCGAAGCATGGTCGACCCTTAGAAATTCATGGCTCAGTATCATTCCGAGGCGAGTCTTCATGCCTTTGTCAGGGCCGGTGAGTCTTTCGTTTGATCATTGGTAATTTTTATTATTATTGTTATTGAGTCCAGTTTAAACGAATGGACCCTCCCCTCATCATGCATCCCTCCGTGTTGAGGCAGATCGAACTTTACCGAGCAACCTTGCGCTCGAACCCGCAGACTACAAGTGCCCACCGTGATGATCAACCCCATCCTCCCCCCAATGGTGGGAGCGGAGATGGACAAGGAAGCAGCCACCTTGGACAGCAACAGTCGGGAGACGGGGGAGGACAGGCTTCTTCTGGAGCAACGTCGCTAACCAGCTCACCAACCATTGTCGGTGATGGTGGGGGAGAGAAGGCAGCCGGTGCAGGGCTGGAACAATCCTCCTTCGAGACGTTCCATGGCATCTCAGTCAACGAAGGTGTCGATGAGGATGCGGGGGGCCCAGATGCTACCATGTTAGATGATCTCATGTTGATGGCGCTTGGCGACCCGATGTGGACGAAAGAGCTTATAACGTACTTGCAGAAAGAGGAGAAGGAGAAAGAAGAGATGCAGAAGGAGCGTGCGGCGAGGTTGGCTCGCTGGCGAGAAGGCATAACTGTGCAACCAACTTAAGCGCTATTGGAGATCGAGGTATAGAACGTTCTACATTATTCCACTTGGCTCTATGAAATATGAGTACAACTTTGAAACTGTCTTTCAATCTGACAGAAGGATGAGAAGGTGGAGAGCTGAGGCCAAGCAACGGAGCAGCGCCGCCACCTCCGTCTCCAGTAAATCATCGGGTTATACGGGAGGGTCGGCCCGATCCCGTGGGAACGAGCGGAAGCTGATGGCTGATGATGCCAGGGAAGGGAAGTCGATCTCTGAGTCGCACCGCGGTATTATAGGCGGCGGGGTGAAGTAGGAGTGCGATTGGGTCGGGATTATGGGCGGTGGTGGTGGTAGTGGCTGTGGCATGGACGCCGATATTCGGATGTCCAGGCCGACTCGAAGGTAGCGGGAAGGCAGCGACGATGGCGGTCGTGGTAGTCCGGGGAGCTCGACAGACCCGCTTAGTATGACCTCCCAATCGATCTAGGTGTCGCGGTGCTGCGACCAGGCGTGACAAAGCTGCCCGAGGAGCGTGCACCTCTCAGCTCCTTGCAGGAAACGCTTGTCGGTGACGACTACCATTCCTTTGGGGCACCGAGTGAGGGCGACGTTCATGCGAGGCTCCGAGTTCAGGAATCCTGCTTGCTGTGTTCGGACAGAAGACAAGATCACATAATCTGTTTGGACCCACAAGGAAGCCATACTTTCCTCATGTTCCAGCCCAATCGCTGTGGTCAACGTCGACGGGTCCAGACTGGCAGTCGTTCAATCTTCTCACTTTTCTGTAAAAGAGTTCTTGACATCAGATCGCCTTGCCAACGCGGGACGGAGCCTTTCTCGTTATCACATCATTCCCGAGTCTGCACATACAATTCTTGCTCAGGCCTGCCTTAGCGTCTTGTTCCAACTAGATGACCAAGTCGACAGAACCAGCGTAAAGAACCTCCCCCTTGCCATGTACGCTGCCTGCGGGGTGCTCAGGGACTTGCTTCCGTGGTCACCGCCCGACGCTCATCGGTCACCTGTCAATTTGTTGTTGTGTGCCGTCCTTTGCTAACATTGTGCACTCTTCAACGACCCGTATCATGTAACGCACCACATCATACGTGTGTTTGGAAATGGGTCAACGTCAGGGGATGCCACGGCCTGAACGAGGAAAGCGGGGGCTTCTGGAATACTACGGCACGAACCGAGTCTGCGAAAATAATCGCCGATTAGGTAAGAATGTCGAGAATTACGAAATGTCAAATCCGAGTCGATCTTGGCAGTGAGTTACCTTTCAATACTGCAAGTGGCCCCAGTGCGCAGGAAACGTTGGGCCCGATGTATGGCGTGAGATCAACAATGTCACATGCTGCTAATCCAAATGTACTGTCATGTCATCAGAGACAACCTAAGGATGTGCATGGGCTTCCGTAGTTGTCACAGCTTTGCCCGAACTTTGGGTAGGTCATCTCGATCCGCCAGAACCCCTTGCGCTACCCAACCTATCAGAGGGAATACGCTAGCATAGAGTTGCGCCTTCTCTGAACTCGCTTGGCGCTGCGCGTGCCGTGCCGCTATTCCCTGTGCAATGACCGCGAGCTGCAAAGGAACCATGCGTCAACAGTTTTTCGGTGGGTACGGCATTATTTGTGGGGAATGACAAACCCGGAAAAGCATCCAGCTGCGTGCAAAACCCATTTCTATGATGGGGTACGACTGGCGAGTAACACGACAGTACTCGCGTTCGAGCTCGGCGAGGGATATTGGCTCCGTTCCTGGGCTGTTCTTGTAACCGACCATGAGGCCACTGACATCTGCCGGGTCGAGCACCCAGGGTTGCGTCAAGTTTGCCAAGTCTGCTAGCTGCAGAGTGCGGAGCCATAGTCAGTTCACAGGCGGCGAGTCTAAATGCCGCATAGACGTCACCGGGCTACCGAGCGTGCAGAGCTCCCAATCTAGAATGCCGATCACGCGGTTCTCCGTCGGGTGGAAGATGAGGTTGTCGAGCTTATAGTCACCATGTACGATCCGCACACCGGTTTTGCGCTCATCTGGCAGGTTCTGCTCGTACCACGCGATGAGCTCGCTGCATCCGGGAATTTCTCCTACAGGTTTGCCAGTGTCGATGTCCTTCACGGAAGCTTGGGCAAGCGAGACTTTGGAAAGAGACTTGATCTGGCGTGGAAAATACGGCTTGTGCGACCCAAAGTCCTCAAGACCGACGTCCTTTGGGTTGAGAGATGATAGCGCGCCAAGCGCCCGCACCGCGGAGAGCCAGCTGTGTTGAGAAGGTGTTCGTGGGCCGATTAGTCAAACCCAGGGGTGGCCCAAGAAATCACGCACCACTCACGCCGGACCTTTGGTGGCACACCAGGCATTGACATGTCGGTAAAAATGCGACCCTCGAGAAACTCCATGACGTAGAAAGGTGTCCCGAGGACGCTGCTATCTTCACATAGCACAAAAACTTGCGGGACGGGCACGCGCGACTCGGGAGGGGTTGTGGGGCGTGCATTGTGTCTTTGGATAGCAGCGAGTACGGTATATTCCCTCTCGACTTGGTGAGCCGTTTGTGATACCAGCTTCCCTGCGGGCTTCTTGCGAAGTACAAAACGCGCTCCGCTAGGGAAAGGTCAGAAGCAGGGCAGCCACAAAACCCGAAAAATGCTGACCTCGCATCTGTTAGGAAGTATGTTGGATTGGACTGCCCGGGTTCAGTTAGCCTATAAAGCAGGGTGGGATGGCTCTGACCTGGCCGAACTGTGGAACAGCCGGTTAGCCAATATGGTTGTGGAAAGTACTGATGACGCACTTTGAATTGCTTGATGGTTACAGGAACTGTCACGACAGGTACGTTCGTTCCGAGGTATGCATTGAGCTTGACCTCGTCAATACCAGCACGAACGTCTCCGTACTCACCCCCGGCTGGCCCAGGGGGACTTGCATTGACCATGGTCACAATAAAGTGAAGAAACTGAACGAAATCCGAGGCCGAGGCCGCGGACTCCGACTCGGAAAGCCCACCAGAGCGCCGGATGCCGGGGGCGGGCCGGGTCGGGTCAAGTCACGACACTTCCCGGAACCACGGGATGAAATTCCCCATCGTAGTGGTTCAAGCCGTACTAGTAGCTGTCTACTATTGCTTTGGGTCAGAATTCGATGTGCGCACTGCCAGCTAGGGGAATTGATTGACGGACTCAATATTAATTCGGATCACCCTCCCAGCCCCAGTTGTAACTTGATAAATTCTGACGTCACGGCCATCAATAGTGCTCTGTGCTCACTTCCTTCAGACGCGTTCCCTCCTGTAGGATATGGCTCAAAAAAGGAAGCACACATCAGGAAATAATTCCCTTGAAGTTTTTCCAAAACGTTCTATGCGAGATCACATTCAATTGCAAGAAACTACCTCTTTTACCGACAGTCTTCGTCCGAAAACATTGGAAGAATTTATCGGCCAGATTCACTTAACAGGTCCAGACACTCTCCTCTTCGATGCTAATGGCAAGGTCACCACTGAGAACGTCGTCTTCTGGGGTCCACCCGGGTGAGCATGCAGATCTGGTTCCGGCCACTGGCATCGTCCTGTTGCTGATGCCTTTCAGATGCGGCAAGACGACCATGGCGAGACTTCTTGCTGGATGCACGGATACAATTTTCAAGGAAGTGAGCGCAACAATTGCAAGTGTGGATGAAGTTCGTTCCATATTCAAAGAGGCGAGAAACGACCTGCAGCTGACTGGGAGGTTCGTTTCTATGAGTCGATACTAATACGGCTCTCAATGTGCCCTCCAGGCGAACGATCGTATTTCTCGATGAAATCCATCGTTTCAGCCGTTCTCAGCAGGTTTCGTTGGCTTACTTCTCCGCTTCGTCGTTTTTGACATGCATGCCAGGATGTGTTCATTCCTTTTATCGAAACAGGTTCTGTACAGGTAAGCAACTTTTGTGGTTCTTAGAGCAAGCTAGGGGGCACCACTCATAAAGCACAGATCATAGGAGCAACCACGGAGAATCCGTCATTTGAGTTAAATCGGACATTGCTTGACTTGTGTCGGTAAGATATAAAGCTTCGTTATATGTTCTTGCGTGACGCTATTATAGGGTTCATGTCCTCGAACGCTTGAGAGATGAAGATATTATTGAGATCATCGAGAGGGCAATTGCGCGTATAATGCCGCCTGCTCCGAAGCATGGGGACATTTTGACTGTGTGTTAAGTCATTTGGTTGCTGACCCTCTGCTTGAACGTATAGCTTGATTCTTCCCCGCAGGCGCAACCACCCAACTCCACATCCCAGTCCCTGGCAGACATCACGGCGTCCACCGAACTAATCTCACCCACCTCCCCCCCTTTAACCCGTCGCGTTGTCACCACCATCGCGTCGCTTTCATCCGGCGACGCACGCACGGCCCTCTCCCTTCTCGAGCTCGTGCTCTGTTCTCCTCCAACGACACCCGAACCTGCACTGCTCGAATCGCTGCATCGATCTGTGTCGACGTCGTACGATCGCACCGGAGATGCCCGCTATGACCTCATCTCCGTGCTGCACAAGAGCGTGCGGGGCAGCCAGCCTGGCGCGGCGCTCTATTGGCTCGCGCGCATGCTCGAAGCTGGCGAAGACCCGGTATATATCGCACGGAGGATGGCTGTGTGCGCGAGTGAAGATATCGGGATGGCGGATCGCCATGCGCTACCACTGGCAAGTGTCCTTCTACTTGACGTCCGTGCCCAACGTTGAATGTGTGTGGACGCACATACTGGGATGACGGACGGTGTGATAGGCCATGGCTGCGCTGCAGACTTGTCAGACGGTCGGCATGCCAGGATGTCGTGCCCCGTTGGCGGAACTCGTTACATACCTCGCCGAGGCGCCCAAGTCGACGCGTTCGTATGAAGGATACAAGCGCGCCGAAGAACTTGCAAAGCGGGATCTGGGATTACTCGTCCCCATCGCGATGCGCGAGATTCCAGCGAGGGTTATGGAGGTGATCGAATATGGCGAAGGGTACAAGTACCATCCTGAATATCTGTACGCCTCGTCCTAACTGCTTACGCTGAGCAGCAAGAGGTTCTGACGTCTTATTAGGCATCCGGTGACGAACGAGTATCTACCGCCACGGGTGAAGGGGGAGGTTATTTTGCGCAAGGAAGGAGATCTGTCAGACAAACTGTGGGATGAGGAAGCGCTGAGGAGATGGGAGGAGATGGAGAATGGAGGACGGGAGTGGACGGCAAAGGTAGTGTAGCACGTGATCTATTTCCCAGAGAAAAAAAATTCGGGGCCGAAAAGAAAAGACGCGAGTGCGTCAGTTCGCTCTTTTCCACTTTCCTTCATCACCCACACACTACATGTTCACCGTAGCCCGCTCCCTCCGCTCGGCTGTCTCCCGCTCAGGCAATTATGCCGTATGTACATTGTTATGCCCTGTTGCTTCATACTTACTTTCACTAGGGCCTTCCTCGTTCCTTGATAGCAAGGAACATGAACTCGAAGGTCTCGGGTACGTATACGTGTCATCCTTCTTGCATATAATATTCACAAATTTATAGGTCCTGTTGTCGGTATTGACTTGGGCACGACCAACTCTTGCGTCTCTGTAATGGAGGGCAAGACTTCCCGCGTTATCGAGAATTCGGAGGGCGCACGGACGACACCTTCTGTCATCGCGTTCACGAAACATGGCGAACGTCTCGTCGGCCTGCCTGCAAAGCGACAGGCAGTCGTGAACTCTCAAAACACCGTGTCTGCCTTCAAGCGGCTGATTGGTCGTCAGTTCAACGATAAGGAGGTGAAGGAGGACACAAAGCACTGGTAGGTGTACTCCTTAACTTTTCGCTCCGAGATGTACTCACGTGTCCCCTCAAGGCCATTCAAGGTTGTTCCCAAACCGGATGGACGGCCAGCTGTTGAGGTAGAGTTTAATGGCAAGCAACAGCGATACGTGAGTCATTGGCAGGTTAGCTTTGTTTTTCCAATTACTTACAGTATTATAGTCCGCCGAAGAACTCTCGTCAATGGTCCTCGTCAAAATGAGGGAGACTGCCGAGCAGTACCTGAACAAGAAGGTCAAGTAAGTGCATTACACATTTATTCCGCGGCTATATGCTAAACCTTCAATCCGTAGCCATGCTGTCATCACAGTTCCTGCGTACTTCAACGATGCGCAGCGGCAAGCGACTAAGGATGCTGGTCAAATTGCCGGTCTTGAGGTCCTCCGAGTAATCAACGAGCCTACAGCTGCTGCCCTTGCATACGGTCTCGATCGCGCAGATAATTCTGTCATCGCTGTCTATGATCTTGGCGGTGGAACCTTCGATATTTCCATCCTGGAGATGCAGAAAGGCGTCTTCGAGGTCAAGTCAACAAACGGAGATACCCATCTTGGCGGAGAGGACTTTGACGTCGTTTTGGTTGACCACATCATTACCACCTTCAAAAAGGAAACGGGTATCGATCTCACTAAGGACCAAATGGCCATTCAGCGTATCCGTGAAGCCGCAGAAAAGGCAAAGATTGAGCTCTCGTCGACCTCCCAGACGGAGATCAATTTACCCTTCATCTCATCGGGTCCCAGCGGACCGCAGCATATCAACCAGAAACTCCTACGCTCCCAGTTCGAGTCACTCACTGCCCCGCTCATTCAGCGTACTGTTGAACCCTGCAAGAAGGCGCTTACTGATGCCGGTGTAAAGCCCTCGGATATCAATGAGGTCATCCTTGTTGGTGGTATGACGCGCATGCCGAGGGTCGTCGAGACAGTCAAGACAGTCTTCGGTCGTGAGCCTTCCAAAGGCGTAAACCCTGACGAAGCTGTGGCCATCGGTGCTTCCATCCAGGGCGGTGTCCTCGCTGGGAACGTGACTGATATTCTTCTCCTCGATGTCACTCCATTGTCACTTGGTCTGTCGCTTTGTTCTTCTGATGACGTCATCAACTTGACAAATTTCCAGGTATCGAGACCCTTGGTGGAATTATGACTAAACTCATCTCGCGCAATACCACCATCCCGACCAAGAAGTCGCAGGTCTTCTCGACTGCTGCGGACGGCCAGACCGCTATTGAAGTAAAGATCTACCAGGGTGAGCGTGAGCTCGTACGTGACAATAAACTCCTTGGAAACTTCAACCTGGTTGGCATCCCGCCCGCGCCCAAGGGTGTTCCCCAGATCGAGATCACGTTCGACATTGACGCCGGTACATATTCCACTATCTCAGCCTTTTCCGAGTCATTCACCTATGTTTTGGATAGACGGTATTGTCAACGTGTCTGCGAAGGATAAGGCGACAAGCAAGGATCAGTCGATGACTATTGCTTCATCATCGGGTCTCAGCGACAAGGACATCGAACGCATGGTTTCTGACGCAGAGCAGTACGCCGAGCAGGACAAGGCGCGCCGTGATATCATTGAGGAATCCAATAAGGCCGAGTCTGTTTGCGCTGACACCGAGAAAGGTGAGAACGTTGTGTCTATATCGATCAGTTTTGATCCTGATAGGTTTCCTAGCTATGAACGAGTTCAAGGATCAGCTTGATGCCGCGGAGAAGGATAAAGTGACTAAGCATATCGCCGAGCTCCGTGAGATCGCTGCCAAGGGTCAGGCTGGTGATGTTGCAGTCACTGCCGATGCCATCCGGGAGAAGATCAACGAGACACAACAAGCGTCACTTGGCCTCTTCCAGAAGGTGAGTAGAAATTTCCCGTCGGTTTCGCCTTTTGGCCTCACACTCTGTTTTGTAGGTCTATGAAAAGAAGAACGCTGAGAGCTCATCGTCTTCCACTGCGGAGGAGGATAAGAAGGAAGAGAAGAAGGACTAAGGTCCTTTGTTCGTCTCATTCTTCCCCCCCCCTTCCCCCTCTTACGTATTGTTGTGCTGTTCGTCGCGCTACTTTATGACCCTGCATGATCTTCGTGCTCATTTAGAACATAAAAAGTATATCGTCTTGCTGACCACCACCACCACTACACATTCTCGTATGTTTATTATACTCACGCATATTCATCACCCCACCAATACACTCCCCCCCCCCACTCAGTAGTACCAGTTCCCTGCGCACTTTCTGCTATCATATGCCTTCCATGCCTGTACCAGAGTAGGACTTGCTTGTGGTCGCAATGAATGAGAGCTTGGAAGAACTCGAAACACATCGTTTTACATCGCTGAGATTCTAACAATCTTAGGTGACAATAATTGTCCAGACATCGTATTGTTATCTAGCTCCGCTCGAACATCACGTGACCCCTCTGACACGTCGGTTTATGCTAGCTACTGCATTATCTATTGCGGCCGTCATTCAGGCGTATACTTCAGTCACCTCATCATACACCTCCGGATTATTACGCAGGTTCCCCTGCTCCACTTCGTAGTCCCAGTCCGTGCCAAGCCACACAACAGCGTACTCGCATGCCCCCACAATGAACAACGCCACCACCTGGCCTGCAGGGCGGCGCAGCGGTGGTTGGAGGACGCACGCACGCATGGACACCATGAGTCAGGGTCGAGGAATATAAGCGAAAGGGAGAGGAAACACACCCATCCAGAGGCCCTGCAGACCATATCCCGCACGAAAGGCGAGTATGACGCCGAGGGGGAGCGCGAGGATGTAGTACGCGAGGATGTTGAACGCCGCGCCGAGGTGTTGCCGGCCCAGCCCGCGTAGCACGCCGCCGCACGAGCCTGCGAGCCCATCGGCGACCTGGAACGAGGCGACAAGTGGCATCACCTGGGCGACGAGCTTCGCGACTGACTCGTCTTCACTAAAGAGATACCCAAAAACCTTGGGGGAAGTGATTCAGGTCGGGTGCTACCTTTTTCTTGTTTTGGCTTGGGAGGGACGCACGTTTTTGCAGGCGAGCAGCGAGAACATGACGACTGCTCCCGTCAGCGCACTCAGCAGCGCCGAGAGATGCCCGATAAACTTGGCCCCAGCTGCGTCGCGCCGGCCGATAGCGTTGCCCACCCGTGTGGACGCTGCGACACCTGCATGGACGAATTCGACAATAAGGAAATGAAGAGACAGACAGGGTAAACGGTGGCGATATTGTCAGCTTCCCCGATGGGAGGCGATGGAAGAGAAAGAGAAAGACGTACCTATGCCGAATGGGATAGTATTGAGAACTTCAAAAACACGTTAATTTTTCAATATATGTAGCTGGGAATAGAAGTGAATGGGGTGAAGGAACAGACCTTGGTCTGTAGTCATGATGACAGCCTGCGCCGCGCGTGGGACGGGGCCCAGACGAGCAGCTACAAGCGCGACTATCTCAAAAGCGACCCTGCACAAAGAATCATTGCGTGAGCACCGACGTCAGTGAATTAGCTAGATACTAGTAGGCGGGCTTTGGGGGAGATTGTGTCTCGGGCCGTAACGGTAGGGGCGAGAATCCAGACTCACCACTCCGATTCGACCATCAAAATTCCCGGGAGAGCGAGCTTGAGGAAGGTGATGCAGCTTCGGGGATCCAGTGTGGCACGCAGCTGGAGACCACCCCACGTCTGGTTCCGTGTGTGAGTCGGGGACCATGTGGTATACATGATGAGGAAGAGGAAGGCGAGCCAGTAGGTAAGCGAAAGGGCGATGGGCGAGCCGCTGATGCCCAAGTGGCGGTAGTGCACGAAGTAGACGTTCAGCGCAACATTGATAGGGGTGATGATGATGAGCACGTGGGTGGATGCGTCCATGATCCCTAGGTGCACGGATGGTCAACGCCGCGTTACAGCACAGGAACCGTGGGTTGCGTCATACCTTGGCATTGCAAGTACTTCTTGAGGCTTTCAAAGCCGATGTAGCCAGGCGCAGCGAGAAGCAGGGGCCGCAAGTAGTCTTGGGTACCTTGGCTAAGCTCCTCCTCTTGACCAAGGGCCATCAGGATGGGTGCGATGTTTGCCCATGCGATCCCGACAGGGACGAAGAGCAAGCACAGCATGATGAAGCACCGCTGGAAGTGGACAGATAGATCTGTCGAGTGCCTCCCACCCGTGAAGGCTTGTGAACCTAACGTGTCTAGGGCAGTTGAGCCGCCAAGTACGAGACACCAGCCTGTACATGGCAAAAAAAAAATAACGAAGACGTGGGATCACTGTCCACTGATGGGAAGGGAGCCAGTACTAGCCAGTCACAAACGCCAACATGAGGGAGAATCCAGCGAGAGTTAGCTCTTTGGGGCCGAGCCGGCCTGCGATAACGGTGGCGGTGGCATGGATAGAATGTTGAAGGGTATACGAGAATATGACTGGATGTTTAGCAAGAACAAGGTGAGTGATGGCCGTTGGACGAGAACGAGACGAACCGGGTGCGGAATCTCTGCAGAGTGCGGTAATCTCGCGCCAGCCACGCGGTCGGAGCGGAGCTGCCAATTCGAGTAGGCGAGAACCGTCATCAGTCCCATCGGCGAGGACGGGTTGTACAGATACAGACACAGACGACGTCAGTGGACGCGACAGGGCTGGGAGGAGGGAACTGCTCTCGTTCATAATAGTGGCAGGGAAATAATATCCATCAACTTCCCGTCCCCTCACTCTTTATATAATATGGATCTGTCACTATCACTAACCAGAAGACGGCCTGAGATAAAAGCTACCCATTCGGTTTTGTTTTTTCTTGGCCCCCCTTTCTTGATCCAAAGTTTTGGACTGTCTAGACCATCAATATGTATTTCGTTTTTAGGCTGTGCCAAGGCATAGCCACCACCTGCGCCCATCCGTTTTCTTTCTCTCTTACTCATTTGTGCGTGCGTGACAAAGGGGAACTCTCAATGCCCTTCATTCGTTCTCCTAACGTCCTGAATTCAGTTAGGCGCACGTAGCGGGTCCCGAGCGAGTGACAACTCTCCAGCGCTGTGCAATTTCCACCCGTAGATGGCGTATGAATGGGGAGACGAGGTGGAGGACTTTTCGCGTGTGCCTGGGCGATTCCTTGTCGATAACGGCATCGTTACTCATCTTCAACTTCAGCTGCCGGCAAGCCAGGGGTTTTAGATCTTGACCGAGAAAGAAAATGACTGTCTCCAAGTCCGGGGTGGGTATCCCGGGGAGTGGGCGTGTGGGCCTTCGCTTCTCCCGACTTTATCCCCTGCGTCATAATAATCTGAAACCCAACCGGAGGCGATGGTCCTGAGATCCGCAGCCGAAATGCTGGGCCGGGCCATGAGGCAAGGTTATCATCTCTACAATCTTGAAAACAGTAGTATCTTTATGAAACTCGCTCACGTACGCCTACGCTTGAAAGATGATTAGATGACTCGACGAATTTTCCGCACTTGGACATGCTAGTACACATAGGGAATGACACCCCAGTGTGATACACATCCTAGCGGCCACGTTCCACCGCTGAACAAGGATCCTTACGGTAGAAATGACGCAGTTTCACCCAACTGATCAGGCCCAGCTCAGACAAGTCCGACAGTGGACCTGCTAGCACATGATGACAAAAGGCCCGCTCATTACCTTGACCCGGAGTTGCCCACCGAGACCCCCCACACACACAGGAACCCTGGGCAGAATTCGGAACAGCCGAAAAAATAAATAAACAGGAAAATAAAAGGAAAAGGGAAAAAGGAAAAAATTCTTATCAGGTGTTCTGCCTCAAGGCAGCTCTTGGTTTTCTTCGATCGCTGATCGCTGATGGTTTTGCCCTTCTCTAATTTTCATCAATCCCAACGCCATTTCTACCCACATCGTGTGGGCGGCTGACCCGGCATCTCGTCATACATGTGTATTTTCGCACCCTGTTCGGCCCACTGCCCCAAGTGCACGGCTGGGTATGAACGAGATGATAGACGCTCCTCCACTCCG
The DNA here is from genome assembly GCA_003314065.1 of Lactarius sp. MG50. Lineage (NCBI taxonomy): Eukaryota > Fungi > Basidiomycota > Agaricomycetes > Russulales > Russulaceae > Lactarius > Lactarius sp. MG50. The sequence goes on from QLOZ01013609.1 coordinate 13,311, forward strand.
AATTCCACACAGACGGACGCCACTGGGTCGCGCGCATGGCCAGCCCTAGGCCCATGATTATACCAGTTACCGCTTTCATGCCGTGATACCCCCCGCCCGTTCCGTCGACTACCTCAGTCAGGTCGTCACCTGTACGGCAGCGCGTCCCGGAAGTACGCAATAATGTAGTTACAATTACCCAGAAACGTTGGCGAGACCTTATACTGTCCCCGTCTGCTCCCGGTCTTGGCACTGTGCCTCGTCCAGTCGTAGTCTGGGTAAACCATAAGCTAAAAGTGCTTATTGGCTGCGAGCGATGCGGTCGTAGGGCGTACTGATGGGTGGATGGACTGCCCGAGCAGGATGGAAATGTGGTGGATACAGATGATGCCTGGACCGTCACGTTACGGCGGGTGGCGCTCCACCCATTGACGTCGCCCCGAGGGGTACGCACAACTTGACTAGCCAAGGTACTACAGACCCTGTTACATTCCCACCGGGGCAGACCGTGGGGAAACGATGGGGCACCTGGCTTCGCCAGGCTGGATCCTGACAAGAGGATCAAGCGCGCCGTTCGTTGTTGGTGCTGTGCTGTATTGCTGACGATAGGCCCAGTCGTTCGGTAACCGCCACTCGCCGCGCTGGCTGATTGGAGCGGGTGCAGTTTTGTTAAGAAGAACCCTCGTTTTGCCTCGGGGGCGGTGTTTGGGGCACTTTCAGAGGTTCACATCCATGTCCCTGCTGATAATGCACTAAGAATGGACTTAGTCACGCTGCGATAGGAAAATGGATAGTACTTCGCCGGCAGAGAGAAGGTCTGAGCTGTCAGTCGTAGGGAAATGTGGGATCAAAGTGGGCGCGATCGAAGCAGATATGAGAGTCTGATTTCCCTATTGATATCGCTCCTGCCTAGCTGTACTGTATATTGTACGTTGGCACCTATCGGCATTGTAAACTTGTAGGGGGTAACATGTGTATGTTAGTTGGGGTGAGGACTAGAGTCAACGCAAAATCCGAGACCAAAGTATTGGTGAGGAAAAAAAAAAGTCATCCGTAAGAGTTCCGCTCCTGTGGAAGCGGTAACACGTATGCAACAGGTTGACATATACTGCACACGCCCTTGTCGAATGGGCGCTGCCGCCTTGCCGCTCCTAGAGCTGTAGGGACCTGAGGAGGAGATACAAAGCGCGACCGTGGCGGCACCCGATGCCTACGCACTGTGCGTGGGAGTCAGTGTACGAGTGGGGCAAAATCTCGTTTTCTCTGACGTAGAGATGATTTGTCCTCACGACGGATGAGGTGATAGGGTGTAAAATGTTAACGGCATACAGACATGTGTGCGTGCGACAGGACGACGGGCCTTGGCTGTGGTTCTTCCAATTCCAAAATGGCACCCCCGGGTTACGTACCTGAAGAAGAATGCTTCTGGGTAAATGGGATAAGAAAAGGAATCTTAGGACGCCCGTACAGCGGCGATCCCACCCTGCCGGCAATTGTGATGAAATAGGGACTCGGAGTATGTGTCTAGTTTTAAGTGATCATGATCCTCCCCCTGAAACGTAAGAGCGAATGAGTCCGACTGGATTACTAATTCCTGGGGACCACGTTTAAGCAAAACCCCCTAGTCTGGCAATCAGTGTCAATGAGAGCAGTAGGCAGGCGGGATAGGGCGTAAAATGGAATAAAAACTAGGCCAATAATACTTCAAGTTGCGTCATCCTATTTCTGGCTACTTGAAAGCCACTTTAAGGCGCATGGTGGAAAAGGGAAAATGGTCAACTATCAGGTAGCGGTCCTCAATGATTACATTGGGGGTTTCCTGGCACGCTACAATCCTTCTAGGGCTATGTGGGTGTGAGAAAGGAGGTACGGAAATTTTCTCATGAACCTGGTCCCACAGTATATCATCGCTTGGCCCCAAGCCGGAGCTCAAGACACGAGGTGGGACTGGACTAATCGTAAGACTGGCCTCGCTGCCCGAATAGGGATCAAGATGCTGCGTGGTCATCCCAACTCGGTTTTCCAAGATCGGGTTTTGGGTCTTACGGCAGCCGGCAGGGCCGATTTCGAACGCCAATCGCGAGAACCCATTTGTGCTTCCAGATAAGGGATCCACTGGACGTCTTGTTAGTAAGAGGGAAATACGCATAGAGATGTCCAATCTTGTTGATAACGGCAGCGGTCTGGGATGATGCGGAGATGTGGAAGCGGGGGGGGAAACATGGAAATTGAATGGGTTCATAAGCTGTAAGCACAGTAGTCCGTGAAAAGGGAATAGGGCGGTTGTAGATACGATGTGGGGGAATGTCTGTAATAGATATGGGGTGAACCCGGATGGGAAAGATGCGCAAAGCTAAATGAGATACTGTACAACCACGATGAGACTGCACCCGAACGAGATTATCACGAATGCTTGCCATCCCATGATCATCACCATCAATAACGACTCGGAGCCACAAGCGCTAGGACTGCCTCCTCCCACCGCTACTGCTCCCGCCTACACTACCATTCTTCCTATCCTCTCCACCACCCAGCTGCGATCGCGCATCCGTATAAAGAGATAGCGATGACCCACTTGCTACCGTGCTGCTCACGGGCCGACCGCTCGACCGCAGTCCCCTGGGTACGGACAGTATGGAAGGATTAGGGCTATCCACCATGCTCGCCTGACGCGACGCGTATATTCCACCATCTAACGGCCTCAGATGCAGCTGCGGAATGCGCTCACCCACACCACCGGGCTTGAATCGCGCCGCCAAGCCTGGTGACAGGAGCTCCCCATGCTCAGACGCTGGCACGTTGTGGTGGGCGGTAGGCCCGTCGGAATTGACGGTGTAGAACGTCTGCGACGACCTGGACGACGCGCTCGCGCTCTGCGTATTCCGGCTGAAGGAAGGGTAGTGCTGTATCGTGTGAAGGGAAGAAGACGCGGCGCTCGCCAGGGACGAGATACTGCCACGGAATGCGCCAATGAGTGGCGTTTTTGGGATATGCAGCCAGGTTGTAGATGCCGGTGCGTGCAATTCCGTACTTGTCGCCATTGGGGAGGGGACACGCTGAGGCAAGACATCCGTTGTCAAATCCTCCGGAAGTGGATCCATCGGCATGTGGGCGATGCGGGTGCGGGCATGCCGGA
>QLOZ01013612.1:0-81048 GCA_003314065.1 Lactarius sp. MG50
TAGACCCGGAGGCTTTAATCGTATGTCCACACCAAGGCCCTGCAACTCCCATGTTCATGGTGATTCACAGAGCCCGAGTCATGTGGTATCATTCCACCCCCAAAAGTTGTTTCTATCTCGTATGGCCAGGATGAGGCCAGCCTGACGGCCGCATATGCTGAACGCCAATGCAAAGAATATGGCAAGCTCGGCATGATGGGCACGACAGTTCTGTACAGCTCTGGCGATTTTGGCGTGGCTGGGAATGGCGGTGTATGCTTGGATGGCGGTGTCAAGTTTAACCCTGACTTCCCCGCAACATGCCCCTTTGTTACCGCTGTTGGAGCAACCCAGATCAATCCAGGCAAGACTGTGAAAGATCCCGAGAGTGCTTGCGAACAAGTCATTTTCAGTGGTGGCGGCTTCAGCAATATATTCCCTATGCCGGAATACCAACAACAGGCAGTCTGCGACTACTTGAAGGATTTCCCCCCTCCTTACACCTCACAACAATTCAACAACTCTGGAAGGGTAATGACGCGACTCCCCTATGAATGGACTCTAAGTACTGATGGAATTTCCAGGTTCGCGCATACCCTGATCTGTCTGCTAACGGGTAAGGTTTTTGCAATGTGGCCGTGCCTTCCCTCACCTAGTAGATTCGGCTATACAGTGCCAACTATGTCACTGCGGTTGACGGGCAGTTCACTCTTGTCTATGGAACTTCGGCGTCAGCGCCTGTCGTTGCATCCATCATAACGCTGATCAACGATGAGCGGCTTGCCAAGGGAAAGTGCTCAGTTGGTGCGCCGTTACCGTATTTTGTTTTCGAGGTGTTAGTGCACTTATTCCCATGTCTCCAGGGTTCTTAAATCCTGCAGTACGTATTCCTTGGACTTGGTAGAACGCATTATGACATTTCTCTGCAGATCTATCACCTGTCCTCCTCCTCGGCGTTCAATGACATTACGACCGGAAAAAACCCGGGCTGCGGTGCGTCTGTTAACTATCATCTTTGCCCAAATTTCCTGATCACCGCGCCGTGACATGCAGGCACCAATGGCTTTAAAGCGTGAGTGTACATTTCGTTTTCCCTGGCGCCCTCGTACGAATAAGGATTCTGATTCTATCGGATGATTTAGCACCAAGGGATGGGACCCGGTGACAGGTATGTCCCTGTCCCTGTACTGTATGCAGTACTGCCAGGTCTATATCTGATGTCCACTCTGCAGGGGTTGGCACACCCAACATGAAACATTTGCTCCATGCACTTGTTAATATGGAATTCAACTCTGATCGAGACAGAAACATTCGTTTACACTGAAACCAATATGGCTGTAGCTGCAGCTCAACGTTCCTTTTACTCGGACACTCTTTTGATACCTTGTCGAATTTCATTCGCTCCTTTTACTCGGACACTCTTTTGATACCTTGTCGGTCTCATTCGCTCCTTTTACTCGGACACTCCTTTGATACCTTGTCGAATCCATTCGCTCCTTTACCTGTATTCTGAGGCGCAGAATTGTTGCTGGCCTGACAGAAGCTTTCAGCTATGGAGAGCCTGGCGTGAGTCAACTAGGTAATGCCTTAGCGGCTAAATGAAGGTATTACAACTAAAATTTACGGCTTGGGGCTCACTGATCCCCTGGACACCCGTCCTTGCCCCAGAAGGTAGGGACGCTGCGCAGACACAGCCCCCCTCCCTCATTTCTACGTCATGATAAATCCCGAGCTCCTTCATTGGTGGAACAAGGTTGCGTGAGGGTTTTTTCGAATCGAATCGAATCTGGAGTACAGAAGATCGTGTGATTCTGTTACTTTGCTCCGTTAATCAGCGCCTGACACTTGAAGGTTCTAGCTCGAGACCTACAGCGACAGCGACACGAATACTTGCTTCACCGAAGTGTGACCTGGATCTGGACGCCGCCACAGCCATTCACAAACGTTAGTTGTGGACCCACCAACCTAAACTACAGCACTGGCAGTCTCGTCTTCGTCATCAACAGAAGTACGCGTCGTGAAACCCCGCCTTTAGACCGGTGTACGTTCGAGTTGCATGTGAATGGGGCTTCTGTACCGCGTTAGGGCCTCAGCACCCATGTTAACGCCTATTCACATGAAACAGCAACGACCTCCGTGTGCTCGCACGGTCTCGACTCGATGAGGCAGCCTTCTCATCCACAGCTCCACAAGTTTCGATTTGAAGTCCCGTTCATTCTCCCCGACTATTGTGTTGGAGATACAACTTCTAATCATAGCCGTCGACTTGTGGGGTCCTTTGCAGTATATAGCATATACCAACTTAAATGTGATATTGCTCGTCGAGACCGGGCTGCGAGCTGATTTCCGGAAAGGGCTGCCTATACAGTATATACGTACTGTATAGTACTTCCGTATCGACTCCGCCGAAGCCGTCTTGGGTCCATTTCTTCCTTTCTTGCACACGAGTTAGTCTCGCTGAGAAGTCTGAGACTCGAAAAGGTCGTGCGAGAAGGACACTAGACCAGAAATAATAGTACCTGTCTGCACCGCTGTTGGTTCGCACCGACCATATCCGTAAGGCGTATGTTTCACTAGGCAATGTAGCCAAGTTAGGGAAGGCATTGCTCCCTCCCGGTCCCCTTTCCCAGCTGAGTACTGTATCGTGTGCTGTGCTAGTGGACGCACGTCAGTGTCATGACGAGATCTGACATTTCGGAGCGACATTCCCCTGCTGCGCATGGACAAGTCGGGACAGAGCGCAGTGCTAGAGGCTTACTCGGCTTAGATGATTTCAATCACCCCTGTTGACTTTCCTTTCCTGGTCTGGGGGCCGCCCATCCTGTCCAACAAAGTTCGTTGGTTTGCTGTAAGACCCTGGGCATGGCATTAGTTCAGGATGGCCTTGCGGCAGAGGTGCCAAACTAGCGTTGATCAGTAGAGCCATCTAATATTGTAAAATGTGTCGTCGTGTAGTTTACATGTACCAGTAATGTAACTAAAGAATGCTTGGCTATGGAACCCCTACTTGTCCGTCCCTCTACGACTGTCAATCGCTACCGCATCTGCGATTCAAAAATTCCTACATCCACTGTCCATCATGACGCGCATATACATCCAAAAAGGAAAACTGTGTGGTTCATTCATTGTGTGTCCGTGTGTGTGCATGTGTTGGGGGGAGGGGGGGGGGAAAGGCGGGTGGTGGGTGGGGTTCGTTGGGATTTAGATGTAGGAGTACGGCCCGTGGAGAAAGCGGCCTAGCGACTTTTCCGTTCTCCGCAGCGCATGGCACAAGCTCTCGTACGGCGACTCTCCTTCCCTCTTACTGCTAGTGCTGACATCGCTGTCCATCGATGATACCGATGAGAGCGTCGATAATGAGGAGCAAGAGGCGGACGACGACAGTCGTAATCGTCGTCGTCTACGCTGTTCTAATTTCTCCTCCTTGCATCGCTGATGCTCCTGCATGTACGCAATGTGTGCCTCTGAGACCAGCTCGTGCCGGCTCTTGCGCCGCTGCGGCGCAGCGAGGAAAGGACGACGGAAGATGCGCGTGACGGAGGAAAGCATGGTGCGCATATTTCTTAACAATGGGTCGGTGGGATTGCGTGTTGGGTTTTCAGATGCGTGTGATAACAGAAGAAGTTCTGGAGGACCGGCACACAGAAATGGGAAGTGGAAAAAGGGTGGAGTTAAGTTAGCTTAGGATTAGGGGAGCGGAGGAGGGAGGGAGGGTGAGGGAGGGTGAGGGAGGGGGTTCGGAAGGGCATGAACGAGTGCCTGTGCCTTTTGTAGGTCGGTGGGGGACGCCGCGGATACGGTTACAACAATGGATAGGTTCGAGTTGTTAATGCTGGGTGGGGTTGCCACTTTGGGCGTCCTCTCTTGTTATTGGACAAACGTGGCACGGTCGCTGGCATAATGGCAATGGCATGGCATCTGGCACCTTGGTTCCCGATCCGATTAGAACAATAAATGTCACACGCTATGTTCCCGGCTGCAGGGCGCACAGTCTCCACACTTTCAACTTTTATGTGTACGTGACCGTCACAGTGACGCAGCGCCTGTGTGGCTGGTATTTAGTGCCGGTTCCAGTGCCGGCTCCCAACAATCCAATACCAGTGTTAGTGCCACTATGCCGCAAGAAAAATGATGTGAAGACCGCCAGAGGCGTTCGGGCACCTTGGGGCAGATGCGGCCGACACAGTTCATCATATTCAGATTTGAATGAACGTGTCCTGTAATTTAAATATAGTTAATCATCACTAAAACTGTATGCACGTTCAACGCGCGCCGCATCGCCGCCGCGCGGCCGCCGCAACCAAGGCACTCATTCATGCCGTAATGTCCATCCGCTCTGCTACAGCAGAGTACGCATTCCTAATTCCTTCCAACTCTCTCGTCCACGCCGCATACCGATCCGCCAGATCGCGCAGGCCCTCCTCCCCCATCATCTCAGTATCCCCATCGCCGTGTGCACTGCCTTCACGCCCAAGATCGTCGAGGGCGTCCTGGATCTTCGCGCGCTCGTCCAGCAGCTGATGGTACACCGCAATGTAGTTCCGGTAGCCCTTGCGATAGCGAGCCTGGAGCGCTTCGCGATCCTTCGGGTACGGCGCTGAAGGCGGCAGTGGGTGCGACGTATAGGCCGGAGTGCGCACGGCTTCGCGCGAAGAAGAGCTGCTCGTGACAGAAGAGGGTGCATTCCGACGCACGGGCGCGTCGTGGTGCTCTTCCTCTGATGACGTATATATGGGGCTATTACGCCGCCGTCGCGTCGTGACAGATGATTCGCGGTCTCGGTCACGATCCCGGTCGCGATCTCGTACGCGAGGTTGTGGCCGAGGGGGCGAAGCTGCACGTTTAGACGACCGGGGCGGAGGGGTCGAGTCGTCGCGTCTAGGATGGCCGCGAGGTCGAGGCGAGGCTTCTCGCTTGACCGGGTCCCGAGCTGGAGAGCCTGTGCGCTTAGATGCTGCGCGAGGAAGCGGTGAATTTTCGCGTTGGTGAGAGCTGTGAGGTGCCGGAGATAGTTCGCGTTTGACGCGTCTCGGGGGAGATACGCTCCGATCTCGCTCGCGTTCGCGTTCGCGCTGGCGACCGTCACGCTCGCGGACGGCGGACTTGCGGGGCAGAGGTGAAGGTTCAAGGCTGGCCCGATCGCTTTCACGCCTCCGCTTGGCCGCCGGCAGAGGATCGCGATCTCTGGTCTTGTCATGCCCACGGTCTGATTCTCTGTCCCGATCTCGTTCGCGTTCGCGCGGCTTCGAAACTCCGGTCCCACCGCCGCCAGGCTTATATGGTGCATCGTCGTCGGTGATCTTTCTTCGCTTGTTGGCATTGCCAGTGCCATTCGCCTTATCTTTGTCGCCGTAGTCTTCTCGCGGTTTCTTCCTTTTCGCGTTTACCTTCCCTGTGGCGTCGGTAACATCGCAGTCCCGTAGACTCTCCAAGTCACTCGCGTCCTCTTTTCGCTTCTTCGGTCTAGGCGCAGGGGTGAGTTGCCCTTTCTCGCGATCCAAGTCGCTTTCATCTTCCCTCTGTTTTTTCGCGACATGTGTAGGCTTCTCTCTTTCTTGGTCCCGCTCGCGAGAAGACGATGATTGGATAGGTGGGGCGACGCCAGGACGACCATTCGTCTTTGACGATTCGTCCCGCTTTGCGCGTGCGTCGGTGAGGCCAGCTTTCTTCGACGGACCTTGTGCCTGTGACGGTGATGGCGCTGCTTCCCACGCCGCATTTCGACCGGATGCGGCAGAAAAGCGGCGTGGGGCAGGTGCCACATCATCCTCCTCGCGTTTGGGGGTGACTTTGGTGGATTGTGGAGCCGATACCGCCCCTTCACGTGGTCTAGCGGTCTGTGACGGTGGTCGAATTCCCTCATCCTTTGCCTCTACGGGGGCCTTGGATGCGCTTCCAGCATTTTTCTTTCTCACTGTGCCGACGGTTCCAGGGGCACGCTTAGACCCTGCCCCTACCTTCGAAGTGGCTGTTACGGCTGAACCTGGCCGCGTACGGACGTAATCCCAGGCGGGGTCACTTTGTGGGATACCAAGGGAATGCAGACCTCGTCGTGCTTCGATCCACATTGTGCGTCGCTCCTCATCGGTGAGGCTGAGGCCAGTAAATTCATATGGACGCACTTCCTTCCAGGATACGGGGAGGAGGGTATACAAGGGAGCTTGGCCTGGAACCGCAGTCTTCGAATTGGGCCTTTCCCTCTCGGCAATCTGGGAGATTGTCTCCAAGTCAAGGGCAACGTGAGAAGCATAGGTAGAAAATGTACGGACCGTTACGAGAAGTTCGTTCAATTGCAAACGCAACGACTCGGAGGCGTCAGGGCCCCCTACTTGTGTTAATACATCTTCTTTCGTACGAGAGCCTTTGGCGAGGAGGTGAATCATGAGAGCACGCATCGCCGGCGGGACAGGGCTAGTGGATTGGGACGTGGGGGGTGCAGGCGGGGGAGATTGCCCGCGTGCAGCAGATGAACCTTCATTCTTGACCCGGACTGGCACACGTTTGACAGTGGCCGCTATCGGAGCAGACACCGCAGGCTTACGCTTCTTGGGAGGAGCAGACGACTTGACCTTGTTGGAAGGAGGATTAAGAGCTGGGGGAGCTTCAAGAAGGCGGATGCGACCGCCAGACTTAGACTTTTGAGCGTCAGCGGTCGATTGGTGAACCTTTGACTCGGCTTTTCCATTAAGTTCACGGCCGACAGTGAATTTTCTAGCAATATCGGCGTAGAGTTTAAGTGGGGCATTAATCTTCGACGCTGGAGCGGAGCGAAGGTAAAGTTCGTGGGGAGTGGACTCTTGGTCTCCTCGCATGGGGAAGAAAGTGGACCCGATGTGGATACCCTAGGAGGGGACGGGGAAAGTGTGAGTGTGAGTTTAATGCAGGAAGAACGAGGGAGATAGTGGGCGCGCACAGAGGCATTCCCGAACTCGAATTGAAGGGGAGGATGAGCAGAATAGGCAGCGAGGGCGTCCAGAGTTTCTTCAGACATGCGAATGATCATGGCGCGCTTCGTCAAGGGTTGAGGAGCTTGGAGAGAGATTGTGCCATTGATGGCGACGGGGAGAGGCATTAAGGGAGCCTTGGCAGGGAGAGATGGGGACGGATAAAAGTACAGTACAACAACAAGGAAGACCAGAACAGGGTTCAACCGGATTGACCAGACAGACAATATCTATCAGTGGTTATGGTGGCTTGACCCGGAGAGCGGGCGGGCGGGCGGACGGACGGCTGGCCAACGTTGTTAGTGTTGACTGTGGCTTGCTGTGCCAGGTGCCAGGCCCAGGCTAAAGCCGTAGCCGTTTGCCGTTTGAGCGCCCTTGTATAATGGGCCAGTGGGCGCTACGATTAAGGCCATTCGTCCGTCCTGATCGATAGAGATCCTGATCCTGCCTACTGTTTACCCTCCAATACTCCACTCTACTGTTGTAGCCCTCAAAGTGAAACACATGTGGCCCTCCCTCGGCTATCATCCATCATGGCTTCAAATTCTCCGACAGGTAATCCACAAATTTGTATCCTACGCTTTCCTCGCTCCAATCAACCGTTCCTTTCTCGACTGTCCCCAGCGTGATCGCTTTCTTGTGCACCGTCACAAACTGTCGCTTCATTCGTTGCAGCTCCGACAGTGTTAAACTCCGCGCTGGTAGCGTTACTTGCGGCTTAAGCGTCTCAGACAACCTAAGCGTAACACGCCCACCAGAGGCGCCAGCCACTCCTTGTTCAGCCATAATGGCACTAACCACCAAAGTCGAAACGTGCTCCAACGTGTGAAGGGCATCAGAAGGTGTTTTTGCCACCTAGGTAGAGTCAGTAAGGTTTGAAAAAAAAAAAACTGGGCGTCCAAGTAGATTACCCACAGCTTGGGTACCAACGTTCGGGGGCTTTACGTTACCCTCTGTGATAGCTTTCCATATTGAATCGATAGGAACATCGGAGTCAGACCAGGGCACGGTGAATAGTGGCGAGTCCCAGCGAACCATCGATGATGGCTCCTCGTACCGTACGATCAGATTGTCGAGCCTATTTGTGCGGCATGTTCACCCAACAATATTTCTGTGCATAAAAAGGAACACCCACGTCTCCGCACTATATCCGTACCCACCTGGCCGCTCACTGTTCCATTGTCTGCATAGTTCGGGTGTGGCGACAACGTAAACCTACTTCTGCAGTGTAAGTCACTCGAGGACTTGACATATCTGTATTGGGGGAGAATAAGGCGACCCACAGTGCAGACCCGTAGCTTGAACTCTCGAGCGGCGCAGTATAGTTGGTAGCGGAACCCCTTTATGTAGTTTGGTGCGTCGACGATGAGGATCGTATCTCGGCTCATTTGTCGCTGTATTGCGGCGAAGAGTGCAGCACGCGCGGGTTTTTCTGAGCGACTGTCTACGGCATGGTCAAGGATTGCGGGAAAGAAGTTAAAGAAGGGGGGGGACGGCACCATCGTAGGAAGAACGCTCGATGTTGAGCGAGTGATCCGACAGAATGTCGACCTTCAGCTCCTGACCATTGTAAAATGGATCCGCTAGACGACCTTCCAAGTGTTCCTTAAGCTGGGTCGCTCTGCGTGTCTTTCCTGAGGAAGGGTAGCCGGAGAAGGTGACCAAGGCCATATTTCAGGATGGAAGAGAATTCGAGCCGCGTACGCCCGGATAGAAAATTACGAGGCAACTACGATCACACTCATTTACATATTTACATTTACACTCGCTTGAGATGCGAAACGTATCAACGGTGCTAGTGCTACTGTTCGTGTACGCAATCCGAATACTCCTCAGGCGAACTGGACATGCATGCCTACTGCCCCAGCGCAGAGCAATCTTTTCAACGGCGGGCACAGTCATCCAGATGATGTCCGCCATATTACCCTTCATCACGGTTCGAATTTTTAGACTTCAAATTATTAGCTATGCAAAACAGGCTGTCCGCGGACAGCGCCGAGTATCATCACATTGTATGCAGACGGAGGCGGCGAAGAAGTTAGCTAAATATAGAGGTACCCGAATTATGAGTGCGGGAAGGGAAGCCTTAAGGGGGAGATGAAGGACGTAAGATGGAAAAAGAGGACCCGTTAAGGCTTGCCGGATAATTTATGTGATACATGCGGTACTGTAGGTTGTTGCGGGGGTAGTGTACGTATCGCATCGCATCGCATCGCCCAAGTCAAGTCCGAGGCAAACAAAGATCAATCAATTGCGCTAACGACGACGAGACGAGATATGCGCGCGATGTCACGGGATTTCGATTCGTGCGTGGCGTGGCCGTGGCGTAGCGAGTCTCTGATCCCGCGACCGACCGTGACCGACCCACTTCCGACCGACTCTTTGTCACGGTACTGTAAAGATCTCCTTTAGTTAACTTAACAGTATTAATCCCGTCGCCCAGATACGATAAGCGGTGGCTGCTCTACTCCCTCTCTACTTCACTTAATTCTTCTTCAAGGCCACAGCGCGCAGTTTGTTCAGCGTTTCTATCATACATCATTCCCCATCGCTATCCCAACTTCATATTATCCCGGATCCACGGCCAACTATCTCGCTCCCCGCAGCCTCCTCGCGTAATATACATTCATCTCTCTTTCGCTCCAAATGCTGGCCGCCGTCTCCCCCCCGTCTCACAACATCTCGCAATCTATACCCTACACTCACTCGCCCACCCGGGGTCCCACTTTACTTGACCCGGTGTCCCCTGTGGAAAATAAGGTCTGTCCTGGGTGTCATTTGACCCTCATGGACGATCGTGACGGCGTCGCGGTCGCATTCGGGTGAGCTTCTCTTACCATTGCGTCCTGTAAACTTTCTCATCCGTGACCCGAATTCTCGCGATCGCGTCGCCTTACCCAGACAATCGTTCTTTCATGTCGACTGTTTCAAGTGTGCAAAGTGCCACGATAAGGTCACCGCCGACACCAATCTCCTTCTCCTCTCAGACGGCCAGCCAGTCTGCTCAAACTGTTCATACAGTTGCAGCCTCTGTCACCAGCCTATTCTCGACGAAGCCATTATGACTGGCGATGACTCCTACCACGCGCATTGCTTCAAATGTCGTTCCTGTCACAATCGCATCGATGAACTTATGTTCGCCAAGACGAGCCATGGTATCTACTGTATGAGTTGTCACCATCAGCGCGTCGCTCGCAGCAGACGGCACGCACAGAAACAGAAAGAGCGCACTTCCGGGCCCTCGAGCACCCCTTCCAACTCGCACGGTCGCCCTGCCAAGGAGCAAACGGGGTTATCTAGGGTGTGTTGCTTTCTTGGCATCACGGCTGACCGTGACAACCGCTCACCTTTCTCTCCCAGAATACGCCTACAGGACGCTTCGCCCCTGATTCTGCACCGGTGGCTCCACCGTCGTCCGCTACCCCGGTGCCCGCGCAAGCTTCGCCGGCTCGACCTAAGTATGCAACACCTTCCGAATGCAGAGATAACCATCAACCAGAGGTCCAGATCTCACAAAGTGGGCGACACTCAGGGCAGCTCGAATGTGACGAGCGGCGAAGCGCACCGCATACACCCACTGCCCTTTTACCATCTCCTTGTCAGACCTCCCGAAATCTCTTACCTTCCCCCACATCGCCGTCTGTTTCTCTTCATGCTGATTCTGCGGGTCCGTCATCCCCTGCCATCGTTGTGCCCCCAGAAGTGCCCGAGGCTGGTCCTCAGGTCGCTTTGTCCTCCCCTCAGCGTGAGACTTCTGACGAGAGGGGAAACGCAAGATCGTTTTTATCCCCCGACGTTCCGATGTCTTTAGAGCCGGAGCACAGTAAGAGTTATAATGAAGGAACGCGTCCGCTCAATGTACTGCTCAAGAGTGACGCTCTTCAGCCTGGTTCGAGCCTCTCGGTCAGAGTGTCGGGCCGTGCTGGCAAGCGCAATTCGATAAACCCCGCTATGTCCTTCAATTACGAGACTTTTGCCACGGAATCGAGCAACAAATCGTCCTCGGCACCGCAATCGCCCTTATGTTCTGTGCTACCAATGCCCGACACAAGTCGCGCCCTCACTCACACAGACGTCCAGCCACCGCCTTTGAGAGAGCAGGCCTCTGTGGGGCTCTCACGGCAACTGTCCCGAAAATCACATACGGAACCACCACTTTCTCCCTCTGCAGCACCGGGTTCCATGCTCAGCCGCTCACATAGTCAAAAAGAATCCTCGTTCAGGCCTCCTCTGCATCAAAACATGGTGCTCGAACGCCTTCCACCGCGCACGCACAGTCTGAACGCATCCATTGAAGATCCTAAATTATTGGCTCGACGGCCGTCAACTGCAAACAGCACATCCGGACGCAAGTCATCCGACGAGAAAGACAGGTCAAAACCGGGGTCTTCACTCAGCATCGATGTCGAGAAATCGCGGGCAGGCTATGGCAAGCGGCCAATGTCTCCCGCGTACAAAGCGGCTTCACCCGCACACAAGGTGGATGTCCCACACGGCATCGAGAGCGGGACAGATACGTCAGACGGGGAGCGTGAGCTCAGCACGGATGGACGGAACCAACCATCACCGCTACCCTCAAAGGAAAAGGAGGCAAAATCACGCCGGCGGCCCCTAGAGCCCGAACTCGATGCAAAGCGACCGCCTTCGCCAGAAGTGTCACGGGAAGTCTCTTTCATCAGTAGCGCGGGGGACGCTGACTCTGAAGATGAATCTTCGCCTGTTGAACGCGTGTCACGCTCAACGTTTATCGCGCCGGCGCACCCCCCCATCCGGTTTTCGATAAGCGCAAACGGGTTCCAGGAGCTACTGTCGCTAGTCGATCCGCGCAACCGCTCCTCGTTACAGGATATTGAAGAACTCGTGAAGTTGAACCAGAACGTAGCAATGCGCCTGGATGCTAGTCAGGGCGCGGCTTCGTTAAACCCTGATGCTGCGCAGAACGAAGAAGGGAGGCGCTCATCCACTCCGGCGAGCAACGCCACACCGACGACCTTCGGCTATTCATCGCCCGCTGATAACTCCTCGGTGACAACTATCTCGGCCCCAAGCAGTCAGGGTCATGATGACAGCTTCGTAATGCTGGATTCTCCTGGTGGCGCCGCGTCCGACTTACTCCAGCGCCAACGTAGCATACGTAACGCTGTCCCGACAAGTAGCCGGTCTTCGTCCGAGCTCTCTCACGGGGCTCCAGCCAGCGATGGAAGGCGTGTGCGTCTCGACTCGAATTCCTCCTATCAAATCGATGCAGAACCTGGCGCACACATCACGGTCACCTCCCCAGACCCCTCCGTCCCACGCTCGGCGAAGCTTGACCCCTCGCACGCGGTCATCAAGAGGCTTCAAGATGCTCTTCAGGACTCAGGAAGACGTGGCACAACGCAGATAACTCTGGACCAGGAATTTGTACAAGCGATTGTCATGATGGTCGAGCAGAGGAGGGATGAGAATGTGCAAATGAAGGGAAAGCTCAATCATATCAAGGTGTGCGCGCTCTCTCCCCGTCCCCCGAGCACGAATTGACTGGCAACGGCGCTTGTGCCGTGGTAGAGAGCCAGCCGGCAGGCCATGAATGGCTTGACTGTAGCGCAGAGCGAGTATGAGGCAGAGCTGAAAGCTCGCCGGGATGCAGAGGCCGAAGTGACGCGCTTACGCGTTTTGCTCTCTGGGCAAGCGGCCAGAATCACGGCGTTATCGGGCCAAGGTCGCAAAGACGAGCTACACAAGCAGCTGACGCGCGAGCTCAGCGATAGCCTCAATGTCCTTGAGCACGACGTATCGACACTCAAAGTCGAGCGCGACGTGGCACTGGTCGAGATGGAGGAAATTGCTGCCTCTAGAAGGTGTGTCTCATCGCTCAGTTTACGATCCCGCTTGTTGCTGACACGAGATTTACGGAAAGGTCTGCGGCCGTCTCTGATAAAGAAACCGCCACCCTCAGCCGGTCATTGTCGACCCGTCTAGATAATCTCAAGGCACAATACAGGGGCGAACTGGTGTCTCTCACCGACGAACGCGAGACGCTGCTGCGCGAAATTGCTGAGCTCCAATCCACACGTGACGTCTTCCTTGAGGAGACAACGATGCTCAGTGCGCGCAACGAGGAGCTTGCTCAGCTTAACGCTCATTACATGCGGCGCATCGAAGCAGCGTCGTCCGAGTCACCCATGGCCGGCCGTGAGAAACTGTCATTAGAGCACCAGCGTTCAGTTTCGAACTTCCAACCTGCGAACGGCTCATTTAGGGTCTCTACGGATGAGAGCGTCGACTCGAACTCGACCAGATACGCAAAGGGTCAAAAGCCTTCCACGAGCGACGCGACGCTGCGCGTATTCAAATGGCGCGGGCACAATAAGGATGCCTCTCCCGCGATATCACAGGCGTTGGACAGTGTCAGTGAAAAGAGCTTATTCAAACACACGTTCCAGCAAGTCAGCGTGCTACGTTTCACAAAGTGCGATCACTGCGGCGAAAAGCTTTGGGGCTTTCAGGCCCGCTGTCAAAGTACGGATGCGACCACTTTTTCACTGTACCGTACTCAATGGCCCGTACACGTTCTAGTTTGCAATATCTCCGTACATCCCCGCTGCCAACAACACGTGCAGGTCATTTGCTCACCACAGAATTCTCGCCGGGACGACGGGGCTGCAATGAGCTCTTTGCGTACGTCTATTTTCTGTCCGGGCCATGAAAGCCTAGACTAACTACCCTTTCGCCAGACCCGTCAATGTTTGGTCGTGAACTCACGGAGCAAGTGCGCGCGGACTCCAAGTTGACTGACAGGATGGTGCCCCTCATCGTCGAAAAGTGCATTGCGGCGGTGGACGCTACTGGTGAGCTTTTGCTGTGATAGTCAACAAAATGCATCTAACCAAGTCCCGCGTAGCCCTGGACTATGAGGGTATCTACCGTAAGACTGGAGGCTCTGGCCAGTCCAAGATGATCACGCAGCTCTTCGAACGAGGCGACTACACGTCGTTTGATCTCCTCGACTGTGAACGATTCAACGACATCTGCAGCGTCACCTCTGTTCTCAAAACATACTTCCGCTCCCTACCTAACCCTCTACTGACCTTTGTCCTTCATGACGAGTTCATCCTTGCGTCCACCATCCAAGACCCCATCCATAAGTCCGGCAAGTACGCCGACTTGGTCAAGCAGCTGCCAACAGAACACTATTATACCCTGCGTACGCTTATGCTCCACCTCCACCGGTCCGTCTGCCCCCCTATATTTCACTTTACTTTTAACATGCTCACCGATATGTGGTTTTCGTCCGTAGAATCCAAGAACACCATGATCAGAACCTGATGACCGCACGTAACCTAGGTGTCGTCTTTGGACGTACGTGTTGCCTTTTCCGGTCTCTTGGCGTTGCTTACAGCTCTCCGGCCCGCAGCTACGTTAATGCGCTCTCGCAATCCTGGAGCCGAGTTTAGTGACATGGCTGGCAAGGCGCTGACCATCGAATGGCTCGTCGAAAATGCGCCCACGATTTTCCCACCAATGTCGATGTCGCAATGATCGTTTCGGATCCACGTTTTGAACCTTTATTGTATCCTCCGTGTTGTCACGATTGCCTTCGTTCATTATTTGTTTCCATTGCGCACACATATTCCTTACGTATCCCAATCTCTCTTCATCTCTCTTTGTTTGTCTGTCTTTATGAGATTGATTAACCCATGCCCCTACGTAGATATACCCCGAGGATAGCCCGCATAGCCCGCATAGCATGCAGTCCGTGCGTGAAGGTGCTGTCCCACTCATGCGTTTCCCCTGTCTTCCAACCCTCCCCCCCCCCCCAACGATGATCTAGTCTGTATCTGTTGGCTAGCTTGGATTTTGTATATTGTTAAATCGGCAGGATGCATACGTACTCTAGAGTATAGGTCACATTTATTAAATTTTATTCGAGAAATGATGTGTTTCAAGTCTCGTCCTGGCTCCGAGTCGCACCAAGTCGATCATCATGTCGATGTCTGCCTAGGTACGTACTATCGGTCACCTGTAAGTTGCCTACTGTACGCCCACTGCCAGCCACCGTGTATCGTATGGACCGGGGTCATCGAGGCGAGTCTCCGGTGATTGTTCTGTCCGACTGGTCGCAAAACGGGAACTGACCATTTGGCAACTCGACCATACAGATGGATGCCCCTGACGACTTCGCTCTTGTAGTCAAAGTATGAAACGTAGCCAACTATACCATACGCTCTAGGAGTGCTTTCGCCAGTATTGGATCCTTGGGAAGGAAGAGCATGACGGATGCAAGCTGACGGACTCGGACTCCGGCCGCGGGCGCTCTCTGTCACGGTCAGTCTCGCCGGTTGTCACCGACACGCCCGGATCTTGTTGTTCTGAATCCGGACGCTCACCAGCTGCCAGTGTGGTCTACGGTATCGCCATTTACGTACTGTATGAAGTGAGTCGTAGCTTGATACATGAACCACCAGATTCACCAACAGTGCCCATGTGGCCCACTATGCTCCTAGTCACAGCTTATGATCCCTCGGCCATTGTAAAGCGACCGCGAAACGATGACTCTATGCACTCCGCCTACGTCTCAGTTTCTTTGGTCCTAGGCTCACTTGTACGCGCTCGTCCTAGCCCGTATAAAGGGAGAGAGTGCGAGCTTGCTGTCGTCAAACAGTCCCTTTTGGTGTCACCTCCAACGTTAACGACAACCGTGAACCACCGCTCTTTAACTCGTGCAGCCGCGCCAAACTCGTCTCAAATTCTACGTTCTTACTCTTCACCCCCCGTTACCCATGGACTTCTTTACTCCGCTTTCCTCCAGTCTCTCCAATTCCCCTGAGTCCGACCCTGCACCCACGCCCTCGACAACCATCGATGCGGAAGGAGCAGATGCCAACCAACCCACGGCCCCTGCGTCATCGTCGCGTAAACACCGCGAAATGCTCCCCCTGACACTACCATTGTGGCGACTAGTAAGTTTTCAACCCTGGCGGCGGACTTCCATGACAGACAGAGGGTTTTTTATTCTGACACCTTACACCAGAACGCATGTGTCCTTACCTCAGCACGCACTCACTTCGTTTTCCTTCGCCTATCCTCGTAATTCTTTATCACCACCCATACCACCTGCGGTTCTTTTCTCCCCCTCCCCCCCCTCCCCCTTTTTTTTTTCGACGTGGGATGAAAGTCCTGCCATTGTTCAAGGACTTTGTAGCTGTAGACGACTTGAACGATCAATACAGTAGCTCGGTTTCATTTTGCCGACGCGTGCCGCATGGTGCAGGTGCTCACACGACAATCAATAAGAGGCCCGGAATTGCGGGGGTCTGAAGCGAGGCAGCATTCCCCTTGGGTCTACTTCTTGGCTCCAAAAAGACAGCTAGATCGAGGCGAAACCGACAGAATCCTACTAATTTCCATGGGGAAATTAAGTACCTGAAAGCTCTGGGTCTGACACGTTTTGCTTGTCCGCCTCTCGGTCGCGTGCAGGGCGACGGTGGTGCATGAATACACGGCAATCGGGGTTAAAAAAAAAAAAAAACAAATTTCGTTGTACGGTCGACTCCCTCGTGACCCATAGTTGGTTTAACACATATTCCCTTATATATGGCACTCTCCATCCACCAACTTGGTGAGCAGGGAGTTCCAACCCATACGCCCTCCATGGATGGTACGGGGTATTATGGGGGGCTATGGCTGCGTTATCATGAATTTATGGGTTATGTGGGAGTCGACTGTAGCTTTTAGGTAAATGACGAGGGCGATATGTCTGTGCGAATATAGATGTAAACAAGATAATCAAGACGTTTGGCATTGGCTCTACGCAAATATTGTTTCTACGGGACCATCCAATTTCAGGGAATTGTCACTTGCCCGACAAAGCGATGATTGTATCGACGAGCAGTTTTCCGAGTCGAAGTTGATCGCAGAAAAAGTGATTTACAAACATCCCATGTCGAGCCCACCCATCGAGCATGAACGTGCCCCACAGGAGTGTCCACAGCATGGTCCATGACCAACCAAGGAGACCTTGCACACGCAACCCAGTCGTCCTCTTAAATGCGTCTTCCATAATGGCGCCGAGGCCCATGAAAAGGAAGAACCCCCCGGCGGTGCTGAACTCCATACCATGCCCGAGCCCCCACAGCCCGAGATGATGGAGGACGGCGGATACACCGAATGCGCCCATGATCGCGCCAGGTAGTCCCAGAAGTGCACCGCCAGGACGGGCCCCAAAAACGATGAAGAAATGTCGGAGTGCCTGGTGCCAACGATAGCTCCAAAACTCTCGAACCGAGGTGGACATCCATGGTCGGCGCATGAGAGGCGGCCACTGCGAGGCCGGCTGGCGGAAAAGGATTCGCCCTATCAATGTCGCGATATGATACGCCGTATCGACAGTCGCGTAGGTCCACATGCCACCCCAAGCGGTGGCAAATGCAGCCAAGGCGCTGCTACGCACAGGGCCAAGGCTCGGGTCGAAGAGACTGCCACCTCCGGGACTTTTAACGGAAGGACAGACATATTGGATGATATATTGAGAAGCGTCAATCAGGGTGAACTTTAGGAGTAGCTTAGCCGAAATCGAGGCGATCGAAGGCGACGAGGTGCTCCCGCGGGGGAATGGTATGGTGGACCATGACCATCCGATACCACGCGTATTGCAAAGGAGATCGAAGGCGTCGACAAGGATATTAGAGATAGACAAACGCCGTTCGACAGGAGTGTCTTGACCCTTCGATAGTTCGTACCTCCTTAATGGTCTCTTGATGAATGTCCATTCAAATGACCTTAGTGCCAGGATGAACATTGCGGCCTATACAAGAGTTTCAGAAAACGCGCCCAAAGGTATGTTGGAATTGATAGAAATCGTACAATGAATATTAAATTCCAGAAACCGAGCCCATCAGCGCTCTTAAATCCGGGCTGCTGCGCCAACCACACGGAGAAATCTAATTCTACAGCACACTTCCAGGCCTGCCATACAATGAAAGGCAGTAACAAAAGCTTGAAAATGAACGTGCGTGGGAGGATAGCAAGCACTGCCAGTACATAGTAGCTCAGGAGTAGGGGAAAGGTGGCAGTGGGCGTTAACGGACGACGAAGAGTAGGATCTGGAGGGTAAGTGAACATTACTACACCAGTAAGGGTTAAGGCGAGTCCCCAAAGACGTGACGTGGCGTGGCAATCTTACTACAACCGGAGCTGAGCGCTCACACGCTACTTACAGGCTCGCGAGCCCCTCTTTCCCCTCGTCTATTTTTAGCGTTCCTCTCGCTCGTCTCCGTTGCGCTGAGAACTTTGACTCGCGTGACTTGGTGAGTTTTCTTTCCTTCTGTGGGTTCGGAGGCTTGGGCCATCTGTGACTGATGAGCGGCAAGTCCTTTAGCTTCAAGCTGTTTGTTGTAGTTACAGTAAAGTCCGTTGATGAAAAAATCATTTTGAACACTCGGAATTGCGGCAGCGACACGGGAAAGTACAAATCAAGGCAACCGGTACTCTGCATAGGAAATAAGTGCACACGACTGTCCGACTGTCCTGAATGGAAGTAGAGAGGAATTCCCGATATAGATTTTACGAACCACGACGACATAACACTTGCTACAGCTGCAGTAGTAGCATCTCCGAGTCGTCGGGAATGTGATGTGATGATGGTCTTCGCGTCTTACACACATGACAACTTGAGGCTGTCAGCATATCCGCGCCGCGTACGCAACAAAGTTAGTAACACTGGTAGGAGCGCGTTCCTCGCTTGACAGCACTGACCCGATACTCTGCGCTATATCTGATCTGGCAGATAGTCCAGTCTCATTTTTTTTCCTTCGTCGATCGCGACCGTTCGTCTTTGCTAGCTGAGCCTAGCTCTACTTTCGCCAACATTCCCACACCACCGTTTTTTTCTTGCTGACAAGCGTTCGACCTCACCTAAGTCGCCCTTGGCCTGCTCCCCGCGTCCTTACGGCACATTTCATCTAACCTACGTTCCCTCGTGCCAACGTGTCTGTCTCCTGTGATCGTCACTTCTCCTACCCCTCTTCCAGAGAGATCGCGCAATGCCTCCGACAAGGAAATGCACGGGACCAGAATCTCCCTTCCACGACATGGGCACTTCGACCTCCTCGGCTTGTCCTTCTCTCTTTTCCACCATCCACCATCATCCTCTAACCAAATTGTTAACGCTGTCACTCACCCCCGTCTTCCTCTCGAGAAACATTAATATCACAAGCTTGCCGCCCCTTTCTTCACTGGGTGGATAAGGGCTGTCTGTCCGCACTGCGGCGCGACAGTGATGGCTTCTGGAATGTATGCGATCATATCCTCGATCACTTCCCGAATTCAGCTCATGTTATTGTCGCGGAACGCGGAAAGCTTCCCCGGTAGCATCGAGCGCTCCGCATACGGGATTCGTCCTATCTGTCCACGATCACGTCAGAGTTCCCGTCAATGTCTACGCGCTCATCTACCAAAAACCTTTGCGCAGAATGGGGTGCAAATCGTAGTATGACAGTACGTGATCTGATGACAGCCTCACGCGCTCGGCCTCGCGCCGATGCCCGTGCCTGCTGTGCAGCGGGTGCAATGGCGGCTGACTGCAAGCCAACGACGGGTCCAGTACACTGTACAATTACCTGCCGAGAGCCCGATAAGCCCGATCATCCGAAAATGGGGCCCTCAGTAAAGTGCCGACTACACACCACTGGAAAGCTGGGAAAGTTAACGAGGAGAAGTAGTTTCAAGATTAACGACCATCACGCGATGTATTTTTAGGGTTCTGAATGGGGGCCACACAAGGGGTCACTCCCGAATTCTCAGATTCATGTCTATCTGTCTATCCACTTTATCCATATCCAGAAGAGGTGGCTTGTGTGTGCATCTTGAGCCAGCTGCGTGCCTTGTTTAAGTTTCAGAGTCGGCTTGGGCGATTGAATGTCCTTCCGCAGCAAGCCACTGGCGCTGGCAGCGCCAGTCTGGGGTAATAGTTTTATGAGGACACATCATTCATTCTACATAATCACACGCACGATGCCGGCTTCAAGCCGCTCACCATTTCCTCAATTCACAGCACAGCGGAATTCCGATCCCTCGCAAACGTGACTATGATAGCCCCATTAATGCTCCATGCGCCGGCGCCACAGGCTCCTCCCCCCTGGGTCGGCAGCCCGATTTTGAACGTCGTCGGGACTGGCACGGGACAAGGACAGGACAGGACCCATGAACTGCACTTTAGACGTACGGGTATGATTTGATGAGAACGACAAATTCACCTCACTCGATTCTCCACGTATATAAGCGCAAGATCGATATTAAGTTACCATATCTCATCTCATCTCCTCTCCTCCCCTTTCCCACCCAATCTCCCCCGCCGCTGACGATAACCTGCGCACCTGACCGCCTGCAAAAAAACACAAGCTATATCGAATACAGGGCTCTTCTACATGTGTACGCCATTTATTTGTCTGCCTCTATCCCATCCCCGTCCCCGTCGCCCCACGGGCTGAACTTGATTTTGCGCGGGCGCGGCACAGATGCACCAAACTCACGCAGCCAGCTGTGTCCTGCGCTGACGCCGGGTCCCATATTGAACCAAGGCAAGCCAGGCGGGTTGCTCGGTGCACCCGGTGCAGCAACATGAGCCGGTGTATGGGTGAGCGCCGGAGAAGTCGGCACCTCGCTCAGGCTTGGCAGCCGCTCGAGACTGGTGTTGGTTGACCCGCCCAGAGCACGCTGTAGCGCTTCGCGTTCCGCCGGCGACGGTGCAAATGCGCGCATTGCAAGCCCCGAGAGGAAACCCGGGGTGCTGTTGCTAGTCGCTACAGTCGTGGCCGCTGTACTGCCGTTGGCGCTATCGCTACCGCTGTTAGTGCCGCTGCTGCTACTGGTGCCCCCCGATATCGGAAAATTGGACGTCGAAGCGTTTAGGCTGTCGAACGCCGGCGCGGCCGGACCACGGAACAACGGCCTTCCGGAGAAGTTGAAGACTTTGGCATCGGGGTTGAGACCCTTGCGCGGCTCACTGCCGTCGATAGTCGAGCGTCTTTCCTTATCCGCGCTCCGCCACCATCTGATTCGCATTTCATGTGGTGGTGCAGTCGCGATCGGCGGAGTGACTGCTTCCGAGTTGGCCTGCGACAGCCACACACGCTGTACATCCATAGGATCTGAGGTTATTCTATGGCGAGGGGGTGGGTGTATCGCAAGTGGTTCAAATGCATCTATGGGGTCATCATGGGCACCGGGAAAAACGTGACGATGGATGTCGGAGCCAGCAACGGGAACAGACTCTGGGATCGAGGAACGACTGCACCAATCGCGATCGAGAAACGTATCGTTGACAGACTGGAAGCCCGGGGAGAGCATGTCCTCCGGCATTACGATGTCTCCGACGGTAGCGACTGCAGGCATGCCATCGAGGGACTGAATGGGACCATTTGGGATGAGCGGAAGCGTACGTTTTACATTTGCGACATCAGAGTCGCCGAATGGCAGAAACTTGGAACCGTGACTAGGGTTGGACAGAGACGCAAGGTCTTCATCAAAAATGGAGTATCCCTTCGCGAGGCGGGCAAGCGGCTCGCCAACTGGCTGAAACTGTGTCTGTGAAGGTGCGTTATATCCCATACCAGGGGGAGGTGGGGTGGTGAGAGTGTGGAGATGCGGCGAACTGCCAGTAGACACGGTTCCGGAGCAACCGCGATCGCGATTGGAATCCTTTTCTAGGGGCGTTGGGAACGGATCCAGGAGCTCATGATCCATTCCAGATTCCAACGCAGGGTTCGTTAGGCTGGGATCGGTGACGGGGATTGACTCCCAAGCGTCCTGCGGCTTCTTGAGGATGAAGCCGTACTTGCGATTTTGCCGCTCGCGCCGCAATTCTTCGGCTTTCTCTCGGGCAGCCACCAACGCCATGCGCTCCCGTTCGACGGACTCCTCCAGTTCACGTACACGGAGATTGAGCGCCGTCACGACCTCTTCTGCAACTCTAACCTCTCGCTTGCGACGTTTGACTTGGGAGCGTATATCCTGCGCTTCCTGCGCCGCTGCCTCACCCGCCGTAAGGACCGCCACTTCGTCCCGTTGCACTTGTGCCTCGAGCGCTCGAATCTCCTCACCGAGTCTCTCAATTCGCGTGTCCGCTTCGACTTTGGCTTTCTGGGTAGCACGAAGGCGACGTTCGGCATCACGCTTTCCCGCTTCAGCTGCTCGCCTGCCATCCTCGAGAGTTTTTGTGCGCACTTTGAGCTCGCTACGGGCAGCGTCATCGGCGCGCTTCATTTCGCGGACGCCGTTCAACTCATCACTGAGAGCGGCATCTACTGTGGTGGCTGTGCTAGTATGCTCGGACAATTGATTGTGCAATTCGCGATTAAGGGTGAGGGTTTGGCTTATTTGACGGTCGAGCTCCGCTACGGCAGGAGCAGAATCGAAATTCGGAGAGGTTCCGTTGGAGGTCGCGCCGTGGGCAGATGGAGGCGAAGGAGGATAATGTGGTGGTAGTGGCCGGTGGTTAGAGGGAGGGGATTGGGGTGTGGATAGGGACGGATTGTGCTTGGGGGTGTGGAGAGGTAAGACGGCGGATTTAGGAAGCGGAGGCGGCGTGGAGCTGCGATCAAGGCGCGAGGTTGATTGATCACGTGAACGTAACTTTGGAGGTGGTGAGCGTTGGGGCGTGCGAGAACTCTGGGTCGTGGTCGGGAAGGGAAGGCCTGGTGAACAGACACATGTCGAGGGAAAATCAGAGTATAGTGAGTAAAAATACTTCTATCTTATCAGACCCATCATTAAGCTTACCGTTGTAATCCTCAAGTCTATCGAGGGCCTTAATGTTCAGTATACCAGAGCTCCAACCCTCTTCATCACATTTGGAATGAAGAATAGGACCCGATTGCCACGATGGGTCGACAACACCACCTCGCCACCATCTACCGAATGCACCGACAAACCAGGTCTCTTTGAAAGAAGAAAGATGGGGATCGGAGGTCCCCATGCTGTCACTCGCTGATGAAACAACGGAGGGGGAGTCACGAGACAACAGATGAGCCTTATGATTAGGAATGACCGCGGCGATAGTGAAGACTCCGAAGCTGTGGAAAGCATGTCGTGATGTGCGGAGAGCAACAGCAGCACGATTCGAAAAATGAAAGGCGGATGATCCTGATTCGAGTGAACCAAAGCTTGAGGACGATTGCGTTGAAGATGAGCGATGGTTTGTGACTGAATCCTCAGAATCTGTGTGATCCGAGTCTGCGGGATCATCGAGGCGGGAGAGGTGATGGCGGAAGGATTGCTCTGTGAGATAAGAGCGGAAGGACGTTTCTGATGGGTTTGAGAGGTAAGCTAGAAAGAGGTGAATGCGGTGAGTGAGGACGTAGAGGGCCGACATGAGGAAAACAAGAGGATCGTGGATCGCATTGTACGGTACAACGCCCAGGGACGGAAAAGGAAAGCGAAAGAAATGAGTTAACATAAAGAAAAGGAGGATACTGACCAAGACAAAGGAAGAGGAAAAGGAAAAGAGTAGCGATGAACATGGACCTGAACTCTATGCGAGTGTTGAGGAGGGTGAAGGACCATCGAGTGGAAGTGGCAGATGTGGTTGCTAGCATAACGCCTAAAATGCCGAGAGCGAAGGAAAGAGAGAACTTGAACAAAGGGTGAACTGACTCGCGGTCGCAGCCTCGTTTCTGCCAACGATCGTCAAGATCAATAGCCGATGCCGTCGTGGAACGAACGGGACGTCCGCAGCGTTGCGTCGTCCCTGACTGACACCGACTTTGACTTTGACTCGAAAGTGTTGCCTTCCCCCGAACCCGGGTTTTTCCCCCTTTTTTTTTCGAAAAATAAAATATAATAACGCCCATCAAGCCAGTTGCAGCCACGTGCCCCGACCCCATTTTACCCGATATTTATCCTCCCCGTCCGCGCGGACTGACAAGGTTCTAGGTTCACCCTCGCAACCATTTCATGAAATAGAAGAGAAGAGTAGTTCAACCCCCCACCCCCCCAGCAAAACAGGCAAGACCAAAGGGCACAGATATTCAACTTGACAACCCATTCTGACATTACTAGTCGTGGCACGTGATCGCGATTTTGATAAATGAAACGAATGAATGGGGATTGGTGTGGAGTGGAGATATTATGGTTATCCGAAAACTTATTATGTCTACTCATCTAGTGTAACTTACTAGCCAACGGCACGGCTGGCCCCCTGACCATGCCGTCAGTGTATCAACGTATCAGCTCGTACCCGTGGTCGGCTCAGACGTTGGAGGTGGTGTACTCGGTGGCTCCTCGGCCGAAATCTTCATTTCCGCCTCGATCCGTTCACGCGCCCGCACCACCTTTGACTGCAAGTAATGTGAGTGCCGAGGTGCTGGCGTGCCCCGCGCACCTGGTGCTGGCTGTGGCGGTGTCTCCGGCGGCGCATTTGCCTTGAACAGGTACTCATAGTTCTGATCGGAAACAATATGGGAAGGAAGGTGCCACGGTCAAAAAAAAAATGTTAGCGCAACAACAAAAAAGGGGGGCACACCTGTAGGACCCGCTGTATGCCGTCCTCACGTTTCGCGTTGAGGATGAGATGCGCTTCGTCCAGTGTCATCCGATGCTCGCGCGTCAGCTTGTCGGTTAGGGAGCCTGTCGTAGCATTCCCGACCCCCGCGACGTCCGAATCAATCGCGCCCTGTGGGCGGTGTTTTGCATCTACGTATAACCCAAAAAAGGTGCGCTTAGTAGCCGTATAGGGGGCCCACATGTAGACTCACTTTTCGCCGCCTGACGAGCGGCCTCCAGTAGGGCCTTTCCGAATATTTGTGTTCCCGTAATGAGGATTTGGATGATGATTTTTGGGGCCGACTGGGTGGAAAGAAGCACCGTTCCGTCTTAAAGTACTGCTTCATCTTGAATGACATGTGGCACGTACCATACTGCACCTCGAGTGGGGTGGAGGAGTTGATGTTGATGATGTCCGGGCTGCCAGTGGGACAGAATTGGCGCCAAAATCCTGCGCAGTGGCACGTGCTCCAATGGGTGTACTTTTCGACGGGCCGGCGGCGCGGCATTGGTGATATGCTCCAAAAGAAACGAAAAGACTCGCCGGTGCCCATGGACGTAGGTACGACACCGCACAAAAGAGCGCGCAAGGAAAAGGCGAACGGCGAATTTCGCTCCGTCAAGGCGTCTATCGCGCTCGCCGTTCCTCCGGTATTTACAAACCGGTTGCGCGACGGTGTGGAAGAGATGCTCGACACTATGATTATGAGGTGAGCTCTTGTGCTTTCCGTACTGCCTCCCCCAACAGTGCCCATAGGTACGAGCCCACACTGAACGGTGTTGTGCTTGCACACTCAGACATACACTTCCTCGATCGTGTCGCACGGCTGCAGGCAGATAGTCCATTCGCAATTTGCCATGTAGGATTCGAGGCGCTTATTTGGAGCCCCCTGCGCGGCATGAAACTCAGTGCGTATGGCCATCTGCGCTCCCCCCCTCCCCCCCTTATCGCTCCTTGCTGGAGCGTCCGCACTCTCTTCCATACTGACAAGCGGCGACGAAACTAGCGGGGCGGATAACCCTCTGTTCTCCCGATCACGTATCATTACTCGTCCACCGCACATTCAACGTATCCATTCCACGGCACCACATACCCACGGATCAGTGGGAGTTCGAATATGGCCCTGCAGAGAACGACCCCGAATTTGGCAATGCAGATGAGGATATGGTGGACGCCGACATTACAGCGGACGCCCAAGGGAATGGCGACGCACAAGCTACTGATCAGCGTGGGCGGTGGGTACACAAGGTCACTGGCGATCGTCTCGGCGGCAAAGACCGCTGGCTACAGTTCACGGTGGTTGGGTGCGCTTTTCTGTTCCTGGCATCGCGAACGAAGAGGTCGTTGTGTTCTCAATAATCTGCACAGGCTCACAGTCGCGAATCAGATGCTCTCGCTGGTTGGCTCTATACAGCTGGATCCCTTCTCTCCAGAGCACGTCCCGCACACCAAACCGGATCATCGGGCACAAAGTCCTCACTCGCCCTCGCCATACCTAGTTCAGGATCCAGCAGAATCCGAAGCAAGCGACGACAAGGAGTTGGACGCGCCCGCACAGTTAAGTCCGATGGACAATAGCGCGACGCGGAAGGCGACGGGAGGGGAGGAAACGGTAGAGAAGACGGAGAGGAAGCATGAGAAGGAGAGGAAGAAACACAAACGGAAAGGGGACAAGGCGGTAGCCAAGTCGGAGGCCACGTCGGAACCCAAGCCAAAACGGAAAAAGGCGTCGTAGCGGGGCTGCGGGACGGTCGTCGTTCAATTATTCGCGGTTAGCCATCGCACTTGAACACCCACACCGCGAGCCGGATATCCGTGCACCATACTGTCTAGTTCCCATGCGGGATCGCTTTTGAGCAGAAAAGACCTTACCTTTGTCAGGGGTGCTTTAGTAGTCGATAGAACTTATAACGCAGCATAAGCCGGAATAATAAAAGGTACTACCAGGACTCGAACCTGGGTTAGCGGAAATATCGAAGATATCAGAATCCGCTGTGATAACCGCTACACTATAGTACCCATCATCAGGGGTAAATTCAAATTGCTGAACAAATCCGAGTCAAAGCACCATGGGAGGAGGCCGGACCGCGATTTTCGCTATCAATTTGTTGACGCGTCCGCTGAGTCGCGATCGCGATGGATACCTTTGACTCAACGATACTCCCTTCTGGTGGCTCGCGGCTCCTTTCTGAATCCCCCCAATTTTCACTTGCCTCTGCCAGCTCGGGTTCACACACAGGCCCCGGAGGAGACGACCTCTCACTCTCTGAGCTGTGCCCCGACGGAGATCAGACCCGCCCCCATAACCAGAAAACACGGCCGTCGATTGCCCAGGCTCTCGGTTTTGGTGCGCCGTTAGATCTGTCAGACGACCGGAGTATGTTGGGGGCGCTGGAAGAAGGGGTGGGGGGTGAGGGGGAATGGGAGGGTGAGAATGAGGACAGCACCGGGGCGGCTGATGTGACGGTGCGAGTCAGCGGCGAGGACGCAGATAGGACGCGTCTTGTGGCGCAATCGCGCGAGGAGAAGTTGCAGAGCGATCTTTTTGTGCTGCGACAGCTGAACGGTGCGTTCGCGGTATACAACGACGCGCTTCGGGAGACGCAAGCGGGCACGGAGGTGAGTGCCCGTGCGGGTCCCTCTACATGTATTCATATTTTTTTTAATACATTGGCGCTAGCGAATCGCCGAGCAGCTCGAGCAGACCGATGCGCTGCTCAACAAGTACATCAACATTCTATCCAAGTCTGAGCAGGTCACGAGGCTCGTATTCGATGAGCGATGGATGGGCGCTGAGGCGGTATGCACGATTTCCCTCTTTTCTCCCCTGATGAAGCCATTTAATGGATGAGACTGCGGTTTGTAGGACGAGGCGCAGCTCGAGGAGGAGGAACGCGCACGGGAAGAGAAGCGGCGTAGCGAGGAAGAGGAGCGCCTGCGCGCCGCCCAGCGGGAGCAGGAACGGAAGGAAAAGGAGGAGCTCGAACGTGCGATGCATGACGAGGTCGAGCGCCTCGAGCGCGAGAAGAGAGATAGGATGACTGGGCGGAGCACGAGCGGCGTGCGGGGCGTACGTGGGACGCGGGCATCCATGCGTGCGGCGGGCGCCGCAGCGAGGGGCGTTTCGAGGGCAGGTGCGCCATGCTGGCTAGCATTCCGTCCCTTTGCATGGTCGTGCAGACTGACGTCTGGATATTACTCTGTTTGTAGCGTCCGTCTCGTCAACGGTTATGGGTGGCCATACGAGGGCACCAAGCGGGACAGCACCCGGTCCCTCGAAGATCGCGAGGCCGTCATCATCGGTATCCTCCTCGGCACGCGGCACAAGCATCCCTCGGGGCTCAAAGCGATCATGATGAAAGACGGACTCCCATATACCCACACGTTTGTATTGTAGCACTGTATAATTTGCGCCCATGTATGCATCGAATTCGGACAACGACAAAAGTGGAGCCCGGGGGCCAGAAGCCTCATGGTCACGCCTCAGTTCTAATCTCACACTAAAACCTCGCTATCGGATGGTACGTTCTTACGGCACGACGACTGTTAATAATCTCGAGAGGGGTATTTTGCACCGCATGAACGTGTGGACGTTGCTGCATTCTGGTGCCCCGCTTCATCCGATCATATATGACAATTTTATGACAATTTCCGCTCAAATTTGTTCATATGCTCGCGACGGCGCTCATCATTCTATGCTGACCTTGTTGACCCTAGCTCATAAGATATGCACAGGAAAAGAAGGTGAAGTAGGGCTGTAAGGGTTATTACAGTAAAAATAAGTTTTTTGTATTTTTTTTTTGCTTACGTGATTACAAAGTCACTAGTCATCATAGTCACTCCAGCCAATTGAGTAGTACAGACTTGGTACAGTACGACAGCGGGATGTCAAAAAAACGACATGCGGCTTCTACAGCGAGCGACCTCGATATCGAGGCGTCAGGCTCATCCTCCCTATCAGATGAGGAGAACTCTAGTTCTGATCACTTATTTGATATTTCGTCTGCCCTGACGCAGCGAAAATCGGCTTTGCAGAAGGGCAAAGCGCCCCTTGCCCCTCGTGAAGACGACATGGATGACAATACGGATCTTGAGGATATGATAAGGAACTCAATATCTAGACGGAACGTCAAGGATGGCACTGAACTTTTGAAGAATACGAAGGGCAAGAAAAAACTGACGAAAGGCGAAGTGGGAGGAGGAAGTTTTCAGAGCATGGGTACGACTATTCTGTCCCTATCTCTTTTTTTGTGTATCTTACAATTGTCGTCTTGCAGGGCTTTTCCCTTGGATTTTACGTTCCCTAACACTACAAGGTTTCCGCACACCTACTCCTATCCAGCGACTTTCGATCCCCATCCTTCTCTCCAACCCCCCTCGTGACCTCGTGGGAATGGCGCGCACAGGGTCAGGCAAAAGTCTCGCCTTTCTCATTCCCCTCATTCAGCGCTTGGGTGGACGGCATTCTTCAACTTTTGGGGCCAGAGCTCTCATCCTGTTACCCACTCGGGAACTCGCCCTTCAAATCTTGAAGGTTGGGAAGGAGCTCGCACGTGGTTGGCGTGATGGTGAAGGCGGGCATGCTGGCGACAAGAGCGAGGACGACCTCGAGAGCGGGAAGCGTGGTCAAGGCCTGCGCTGGGGCCTAGTGGTCGGAGGAGAAAGCATGGATGAGCAGTTCGAGATGATCTCAAGCAATCCCGATATGTCTGTCGCTTCCTCCCTTCCACGCGCTCCCGATCTGATGAGTTTTCCCTTTGCAGAATTATTGCCACTCCTGGTCGACTCCTCCACCTTGCGGTGGAAATGAGCCTTGACCTCCGCTCTGTGCAGTATGTTGTATTCGACGAGGCGGACCGCCTTTTTGAAATGGGTTTCGAAACGGCTCTCACAGAGGTCATTCACCGCCTCCCCACAACTCGTCAGACCCTCCTGTTCTCAGCGACGCTGCCCAAGTCACTTGTAGAATTTGCCAAGGCTGGCCTGCAAGACCCAAAGCTCGTACGTCTCGATGCAGAAAGCAAAATTAGTGCCGATCTCCGAATGGCGTTCTTTTCCGTCAAGCAGGACGAGAAGGATGCTTGCCTGCTCCTATTGCTCCGTGACATCATTCGCGTCCCGCTGGGCTCAAACGGATCGGATCATCAGGAACAAGGTGGCGCGGCAGGAAGTAGCCACAATGCACACGAGCAATTCACCGCACCTCACCAGACCCTTGTGTTTGCTGCTACGAAACATCACGTCGAATACCTCACCACGCTCCTCACCGCCACCGGTTACGCCGTCTCGCACATATATGGCTCCCTCGATCAAGCAGCACGCACACGACAGATGGACCAGTTTCGACGTGGTCGAACGAATGTACTCGTCGTGACCGACGTAGCTGCACGAGGAATCGATATCCCCATCTTAGCGAACGTAGTCAACTATGATTTCCCGCAAGGCGCGCGCGTGTTTGTGCATCGAGTGGGACGCACGGCCCGTGCAGGGCGGCCTGGCTGGGCATGGTCGTTTGCTGGTCCAACCGAACTCCCTTATTTCATCGAACTGCAACTTTTCCTCGGACGCCCGCTCACTCGCGATGCACCAGGTGGTGACGAAGCCCCGTACACCGAAAACCTCGTGCTCGGGGCGTTTCCGCGGGAAGCCCTTGACGACGAAGTTGCTTACATCCGCGCGCTGGATGCTGAACACCACGCGTTACCCGCGTTGCGCGGTGTCATGCGTAAAGGGCAAGGTATGTACGAGAGGTCACGTGGACACGCCAGTCCCGCGAGCTATGCACGCGCAAAGGAGATGTCGCGGGAGCCTGCACGGTGGGGTCTCGTTGCTGCCGGTGCAGCTGGCGGCGTGCATCCGGTGTTGCGTTTGAAAGGTCAGGCTGTGAGCAAAAGCTCTACAGTTGACGACGAACGTCGCCGGTTGTTGCTTGCAGCTGTTGATTCGTTCCGGCCTATTGAGACTGCGCTCGAGATCGGCTCACGTGGAAAGAATGGGAACGCGGATCTCATGAAGGAAAGGAGAAGAGCGCTCACAAAGGCGATGGAGCGAAGGGATATGGTTCGAATGTCCCATGGCGATGGAGGCGGTGCCGTTGGATCGAAGAATGAGGCTGATGCACGGGGAGGAGAAGATGTGGAAATGGCAGACGAAGAGGACATCGACGTGCGTTCGACACCTGTTTCATGTCAACACCGTCGTGATGACTTCATTAGGCCGTCTTTGGAGCAATCTCATCAAAGCCCTCGAAGGGAAAATACCACGACTCTGATTTCTATATGTCTCACTATCAGGCTGGAGCAAACGCGGAAAAAGGGTGCGTCCAACGCGAAAACATGAATGTTAATCTCATGAAATCCAGGTATTCCCTGCGGGACGGGGAAACATTTGCCGAGCAGGCGCAGCATGCAACCTTTGATCTCGCAGGGGACGAGGGGTCGGCCGCACAAAAACGCGCTCGTTCAAAAATGACATGGAGCAAGAAAAAGAAGAACTTCATTCGCGGCGACGGCACAGGCGCTGATAACGTCAAGATGGTCAAGGCCGAAAGTGGTATCAAATTGCCTGCGACCTACCGTAGCGGACGCTTTGATGAGTGGCGGGCCAAGGCACGCGTGAGCCTTCCCCGTGTCGGTGAGGCGGAGCCAGAACGTCGGCTCCCGAATCACAAGCGTTTCAAACATAGCTCGGTTACGGCTGCGAAACCCCTTGATAAACTCGCTACGAACTACGAGCGGAAAACTCGTGTTCAGAAAAGGGTGGAGGCTGTTAGCGCGGATCCCCAGGGACAGCCTACCGGGAAGGGGCATCACGGCACGAATGTCACAAGCCGATATCGTGGAAAGCCTGTTGGACGTGTACACAGCGAAATCAAATCGGCGGAGCAAATTCGCAAGGCTCGGAAGATCATAGATAGACGGAAGGCAAAGAATGCACGACCAAGTCGGAAAAGGGGGAAACGATAGGGCTATTCCTTTGATTGTGAGGATTGTATCCTTGTCCAGATACGCCGAGCTTATGGTTCGAAACCAGATATGAATACGCATTTCACACGGCCTCCGACCCCTCTAAGATGTAGGTGGTGTCCTAAATCCTGTACCTGAGACTTATAGTTCTGTGCTTCCTAGGGTTGTTCTCTTTGACTCCTGGTTAGCTCCGGGTTCTAGGCGCAAACTAGCCGTTCTACGAGTAATGCGGACCGGAAATGAGTGAAGGAAAAAAAAATGCTGATGTAGCACTTGGTGTTTGCTCCTTCAATCATGTACAGGAGAGGTACCCACTGATTTTTTACGCTCGAACTTAGCGCTCTTGCCTTAGCAATTTGACTCTGGGAAAGTGCCCTCGAGCCTCGTTGAAGCTTGAAACCCCAATAAACCACCCTCATACATCGTGTCTTCCCATAGAACGTTGTTCTACGCCTGCCTTAATGAAGGGACAACGTATCTTATTAGCATTCTGAGTCGCTTGCTCCGCGTCCGTGGCATTGTCCGAGATCTAAACGAAACTATACGACACTTAAAACTATAATGAGACTATGATGGTTGTCCCATGTTGGTGATGCTGTGCACACGAGGCAGTTACGCCATCGTTTACCGGACCGTACTCATCGTTCAGAATTGAGACGCCGTACGGGGCCAAGGGCAAGTCTGCTAGTGTGGGATAATAAGATTTACATTCGTAGGACTACTACTGATAACCCTCGCCTAGTTACTCTGCAGCTGTATTGGTGATAAATTTTTTACTACGAAATGGGCATGCTACACCAGGGTCGAGGCCAATTTGAAGGGGCACAGGTGCCTCCATCCAAGCCAAATTGTATTGTGGACCACGTAAAATTTAACGTGCAGTCGGTGGCGCCGGTCATGATCAATCCACGCCTCACGCCTTGGCGCTTACCCGGAACTTGGACTCAATCCATCATCCATCACTTTGCCTCAACCTAACGCTCTCCCAGCGCCATTCCTCCCCGCAGCCTCACGACCAAGGTCATACTCTCCATCCCGGGGGATTCATATCTCTACTGTGGCAACTTCCTTTTTGATTCTTTAGGTTCTACTAATCGAACTGGCTGCGACACGCGATATGCTGTGCTACCTAGTGCCATATCTCCCTTTGGACCCGCACTCCTCCCAAGAATGAGGTTTTCGGGATGTGTCGACAAGCCCTCAAGTGGCACAGCCACTAGCATGTGTTTGCCTGCCTGTTTGGATGGCCATGTTTCATTCTCTTGAATACTTCAGTTAGCCCTCGCCACCACTTTAATGAAAAAAATGGTCGGAGTGCTTGGAATGGGCCAAGGCTTTCCTGGTGTAGGATGTCAGGGACGGTGACCTGGAGTAGGGCTGTAATAGTATGTTCATGGCGTCATGTCGTGCCTCCGGTGCCCCCCCGCATTCCAGCGCGTATTTATACCCACAGAACAGACCGAGTTCCTTCAGTCCTCGCCCCTCACTTCAGACAACGATGAATCATCCTTTGGTGAGACAGCCAACGGTCTGATACACCTCCTTGACTTGACCCTTTGCCCGTAGTCTCTTCTCATCGACGGATATCTGTCCCACTGTTTCCAGAGCCGGCCAGCTGAGCAGTACTTCTCATGTCTGCTGAAGAGCAATCGCATTCCACCGCATACTCTCATGAGCGTTGCTGGGAGTCAAAGCGTTTTCTTTATTATCCATTCCGTTCCGCAACATATCCCGCTTCAGTTTCCCGGCGAGTATCGTTGGGTCCTTGACCGCAGCGTCCTGCCCTGCGGAACTGTGGTGCCTCAGACGTTGTGGTCACCGCATAGCGTTACAGATAGAAGACAGCATGTCACGGAGGCGGCATTACAGATGCCCATCTTTTTCGAGTGTTCAAATGGGGGACTTGGACTTTCTCTTGACGATGCCCTTACTGGCCGGTTCCATAATCTTCTCCGCGCACAGCAATTCGCGCCACTTGGTAACAAGACAACAACACATATTCGCATCGGAGTGAGTGACATTCTCGGTACTGTCGTAGGGACTTCCAGCCCCTGACTTTGTTCACAGTGGCCTGGTTATGTGGAGTTCAGGCGCCAAGTTCAAATCCGTGACGAAACAGGCGAACGTAATCCCGTCACCATCTCTAGGTTCGCACTTCACGTCGCGCGGTCTGTGGATGCTTTCCTCAGGGTCAAGCCTTTTGCGCCACTACGAGAGACCGTGTATGCTGATCCGTTCCCTCTCACTAGACCTGCGAACCACTCCCCGCGCCCCACCCCCAGTTGTACCAGTGGCGCATTGGGCAAGGTTCCATCGGGCGCAACCACATCATGATCATCGGCGCCGTCCACGTCTCTGCAGGGAGTTGGATGCCGATTTTGCAACTTAATGATTACATCCTTTAATTCTCGTTCTCCTCTTCCGTCTTACACACATACGAAAAGTCAGTCACGATACCCAGACTAATTGTAGCATATACCTAGAATGTACTTTACGAGTGGTCGATTTAGAAAATTCTACACGTTCTTATAACCTACACTAGAATAATTCACTAGAATAATTCTAGGGTGATTACAGTATTCACTTCCAAGAAAAAAACTGCCGAAGAGGATCAGGTAGGAGAGTTAACTGGCAAAAATGTTCTTCTTTGTTGTCTTCACGTGATAGAGATACTTTGAACCACAAATGGTCAACGAACAATGGACAGTGCCAGAACAAGATGCCCACGGCAAGCATTGTCTGAAGGGTTTAAAAGGAATTGGGTATGCAGATGACTGTTCAAGACAATTTATGCCAACCACACACCACAATATCTGTACTATACGGGCACTCCCCGAGCCAAATTCCATGTGTTTTTTTTCCCCCACAAATCACGAAAATGTTCGCACACTGTTGTTCCTAGAGGGCGTAGGACGACCGAAAAAAAGGTTTCTGGAAACGAATGCATGAGCGAGGACTGAGCTAGAAATGAGCGAAACAACTCGCAACAACCCCATGAAATTGCCGGGGATCCGCGTCTGGGAAGAAAAAGGTGAGCGCGGGTCCATAGAGGGCGAGCGGATCACTGCTGGAACCTGAATAGGGGATAGTACCGGCGTCGGCAACCCAAAGGCGATATCCAGCCCGGATGGGCTCAGAAGTGCGCCGCCTCCATTTGCCAGGGAAGGGTACAATGGCATCTCGGGCCTGTGCCTGTGGCTCGGTTGGGCCAGCGAACGTACAGAAGAACTACCGGCGGAGGGGGCAGGTGACAGGGGCAGCGGTATCCTATGGGGAGAAGGCGCGACGCCATCGATCAACTCCACCCCAACAATGCCCTGTATATGATCGCGCGGGGCTGCGCTGAGACACAGTGGCGGCGCCTGGTCCTGGGGAATTGCATTGCGTGGATCCGTCCGATCTCCAGTTGGGCTTTGTGCGCCGGACCTTGCACGTCGGTGGTATGCAGGGCTGCCACTTGGAGAAGCCTGCGCGGCCGGTGATCGTGGCAACGGATGATGCCGCGGAGAAGATACCGCATCACCCCCTAGCGACAGTCCTAAGCTAGTCGCCGCCGCAGAATGGGAAGCCTCGAGATCGACATGTGATGGCAATGGAGGGGACCGCGGGGACCGCGCCCGACGCGGAGATGACGCGGCAATACCGACGAGACTAAGACGAATGTCTTGCGTCCGGAGATGAGTGGGAGTCCGGGACGGAGATGCCACCAGGGAGGGCGACAACGGTCGGCATGGAGGTGGACTATCACCACGTGGGTACGAAAGATCCGCTCGTGGGGAACGCACATGTCCCGAAGGACTTGCACGGAGGGTTCCGAACAATCTCGAATTATCCGGAGCATGGGGCCATAGGATTGTTAATGTTGCGTCCCTCTCACTGTCATCTTCGTTCAGATCGTCTTGGCTTTGCGCCGATGGACCTGGGCCTATGCCTTCTACCAAGCCCGCCATAGCGAAGGAAAATTCCGAAGGCACAGGTGATGGCACAGACCTAGGAGCGTCCGCCGACTCGGAGCGCCGGTGCAGCTCGAACCCGGACGACCCCACCTGGACCGAGAAATCGACATCAAAGCTGCTCATAGAACTGGATACCGATATGTGTGAGCATGCCGAGGGTGGACGCGACAGAACTGGCACCCTCAGAGAATCACCCACTTCCGTTCTGGTCTGCAGTTGCAAGTCGAAAGAGCAGGACGACACATCTTGACCTAGGCTCTGGACGCCGCCTGCTCTTCGCTCCTCGCTGTGGTCACCCCAATTCTGGACTTCCGGCGACGCAACTGGATTCAGGACGTCACGTCGAGCGTGAGCTGCGTCGACAACAAAGCTTGTTAGCCAGGGAGCTGGCGATAGAAAGAGAGGTTCATAGAACCTTCAAGTCCAATGTTTGCGCGATCATCCGCTGCTGGCAAAGCATTCGGAGGGCCGTATGTACGAGCATGGGTTGCCGAAATTCCCGGGTTGCCTTCATTTCGAGGTGAGCGAGAGATGATATGTATTAAAGGAGCGGGCTGCGATGATCGCAAGACTGCCATACCTGGATCCCCCCAGAACGTCTGTCTCGTCTCCCTCGAAGTACTAGCAGCTCCCGCGCTGTCGAGGTATGTGCGCACGGTACGTGATCCCTGGTTGAGACCTTCACGAGAGTCGGACATGCAGCGTCCCCGCGAATCAGCCCCGACGGCAACAGGACCTATTCTTTGCGTAGGGTGTTGCAGGCTCGCATTTCTGGACGTCTGCCCTCTACGCGTGGGCCTGCTTCCACTGCCGTTGCTATTCCTGCGAGAATGCCGTCCTAGTCTTGTAACAGGACTTGTAGGCTGCACAACCGCGTATTCACCCAATGCCTCTTGTGAAACTCGTGGTTCTTGGAGCCTAGGACGCTGGCGGCTGTCTCGCGGCAGAGATATTCGGGACAGAGCCGAGACTGTCGCCACCGCGTCTGGCTCTAGCCGTACTGCTCGTACCGCACCTTCCCGTTCTGCCATGTTAAATGCATCCCATGCTTCGGCATGGGTTTTGAACTTCTTGTGGATAGCCCCAGAAATTTCGCTGACTTTCGGAGCAGCCTGAGTCCTGGGAAGGATGGTCAGCCCGCCAAAGTCACGGTGAACCAGTAAGCCAGCGGATACCAATCTCTATAGACCCCTGGCTGCGTCCCAACTATCACGGTGTAGTATGAGTTCACCATGCGGGCGACGTGAACCCTTGCAAAGATGTTATACGGGGGATAAGTTATCCAAGGGCACGTTGTGTCGCGCCGCCTTCGCGGCACCGGATATAGCCGTAACTAGTAATTCAATCAGATTCAAGTTTCTGTATTGTTTGAATTGCATTGCATTGAATATCAAACAAGACGCTGCGGAGGAAGGAGAGCTGAGCTCGGGCAGGATGTCGATTGAATTGCATCATCTTCTACTGTCGGGCTTGCCTCCATCTCAATTGATCCCCTTCGGGTGCAAGTTCGGGTGGAGAGCCGATTACCGCTGCACACACCCGATGTTGATCGATCATGACATGAAAGGACGGAGGCAAATGTCTGACGCTGCCAGTGCAGTCCAGTCGCCGGAGCAAAGAATTTGGCCGCTTCTGCATATCAGTTATTCCCGCAATTGTGAATCTTCTTCTAGAGTTGTGGGTTCTCTCTTGTCGCAAATTTTCAAGGGTTAAAGACCACTAGATGGGTTGTTTTAAGCCGACTCGTGATACTCATCGTCGTCCAGGTGCCAGTCTAGTCACGATACAATGCAAGGGTCACTAACGATATTCTCCCAGGGCAATAATTCCCAGTTGAGCCATTGACTTGCTGGCACCTCGTGAGCAAGCTGTAGTACTCTTGACATCCAATGAGTGACCTTGATGAGTTGTC
This sequence comes from Lactarius sp. MG50, assembly GCA_003314065.1. NCBI lineage: Eukaryota > Fungi > Basidiomycota > Agaricomycetes > Russulales > Russulaceae > Lactarius > Lactarius sp. MG50. Next base: position 37,278 of record QLOZ01013612.1, read on the forward strand.
GTTCTATAGTACTCGGCGTCGATAATGTTGTGGTATTGCACACGTGACTCAGCAATGGGCTGACAACGACACTGATATGGTCAGGGTATGCGATGTGTTTACACCTTGCTCACACAATCCTGAAAGAAGAATCCAAAGAAAAGAAGCTAGCCTGGAACCATGAATTATACCGAGATATATCCTCCCCGACTCGAGCTGTGTCGTGATTGGAAAGAACTACAAAGGTGTGAGACAACGTCTCGTAACATGTAGGGCACCTCGCGCCAAAAATCTCTATGTCTATAGCCAATCGTCAGCGGTTCAACATTCGTGTGGTAAGATGCGAAAGAACACACGGAATGAGGTCAACACCAGTCGCCCCATATGTCGTATAGTTGTAATACGCGCCTAGCGCGAAGTAGCTTGCAAATGCAAGAAGAAGCCTAAGGGTAGTCCAGGTCAGGGATTTATCACGCTCGGAAGTAAAACAGAGCACGAACAAAAGGAAGAACCATCCGATTCCACTACCCACGGCCTCAACGTCCTTCTCCGGTGTTTTCTCGCCTCCCTCTGTGGGCGCTCCAAAATTACACCCTGAAGGTGCACTCCATTCAACGACCGCCCGATTACCGTCGTACGACTTGAACTCGGGTTCTGACATTTCTGTGGCGCAAAATAGATTGAGAACGAACACTTGTGGAGTGGGCTCTGACGAAGTAGACGAAGGGTATGGGGGACCGTGTAGCGTCATCTCGACACCTCGTGGGGCTGATACAAAGGATTAGTGCATGCTACGCCCGGACAATGATGACAATGAACGCACATTGCAGCGCGTTGTATTCTGCACCCAACTCTGACTCGTGCGCCATAGGAATAACAGCCACGACTCTGTCTGACTCGCCCTTTTTGGTATTTGTCTTGCTAAGACAGGCCCATGTCCCGCTGGAGCACTGCACAAGTCGTCCGCAAGGGTGTTTCGAGGGTGTCTCGAAATACACACCTGGTCACTAGAATCCACGTCTTCAAGTGGACTAAGCTCCTTACAAACGTTGAAGCGAAGTGTGTCTGTCATACTCGTCGGCGGTAATGAACGGGTGCGCGAGACTGTATGATCGCCTGCAAGCGCGCTGAAGTCATACTTGTTGTCCCCGATGGATATATGACATTCTGCGTCAGGTTGAGAGCTTGTGGCAGAAATAAGGAGCAGAAGGAACCAAAGTGAGGATACTTCGCGATGTCTAAGAATCATTAGAGTGGGTGGAAAGCTGCAGCCGCGCGGCGTGGATCCGAGTCACTGACGCGAGTTGCCAACAGTGGCAAGGCCTCGTCAGGTAGCGACCCCGGACACTTGACGTGACTACGAACTTGATGGGGATTTACGAGGCTCAGTTCAGCGGACTATGCATAACACGATTACTCCCAGGTAACGTCCGTTATTTCCATTTCATTTTTTTTTCCTTCACCGAAATTGACGATGGCCGATTGCGCACCAGAGACTGCGCACTGTCGGTGCCTGACGGCAAGACGGTCCGAGATGTCCGCCTCTAGTGATTCTTCGCGATAGTACTGTACTAGTATTATTGCCACAACCACAACTTGGAAGATATGGCCGACCTTGAGACACTCGCTGACCGTATATATCACGAGAAGCAGGAACATGGGTCTGCGCTCTGTGCACAGCATGCACTGAACTCCCTGTTGCGTGTGTCCCAGAATCCGAGCTCCCATGGTAATCGCTGACTGGCCCACAGAAGGAAACTACGTTCGTTGTCTCTGCGGGACACGCTGCCAACTGTGTGCCTAATCAATGAGCCATCCAACAGTTCACCCCGTCTGATCTATCTGCTCTCGCCCAGTCCGTAGACTCTCTTGAACGGTCTGTCGATCGAGGACCCGTAGGACGGGCGAGCGCCAACATGGATGATACTGGTGGACCACTCTCCCCCTATTGTTTGGTATTGAAATGTAAACGTCATGCGCAGGATTCTTCTCCGTGCAAGTTCTCGAAAACGCACTGAACGTCTGGAGCCAGAGGTAATCTCATAAATACCATCTTCTAGTTACTAGCAACCAATACTTTCAACTTAGCCTTATCAGATGGCGGAGCGAGGCAATGCAACCCTATCATGACCAACCCCAGTATGCTTACCGCATTTTAACCCTGCTAATGACTCACATCTCTCACAGAAGGCAACGCGCATTTATTTTGAATTGTGACCAACACTGGTTCACTCTTCGACGGTTCGGCAATTCTGAAGGTGTTGGTCCTTGGTTCAACCTCAACTCCTCCCTTGACCGACCCGAGTGGATCAGCGAGACGTATCTCGGAATGGTGTTGCAGCAGGCAGAGGCAGATGGTACAGCTTGAAATGGCCCTCTCTTTGCCACATAGCGAAGCTCAGTGTTGACTTACAGGATACTCCACTTTTGCCGTGGTTCCCACAGACCCTGACAACCCACTTCCGCAAAGTGATGCTGATGTCATTGCTGCAAATCTCTCTCGACAGACCTCCTCCGGGTCCCGGTCTCTGTCAACACTTCGTTCCCCTGGTGCTCCAGCCGGTATCGAGGACGAGGATTATGAATTGCAAGCTGCGCTTCATGCCTCTCTCGACGGCGAAAAGGGACAGCTTCCGTGGACTCCTGACCGTGTGGGACCATCGGCGGCGGCTGTTAGCGCTGGCCCATCAACTTCTGGCGCAAGCCTGAACTTCCCACCTTCCTCCCTCTTTGCTTCCCCCCCACCGATTCCGCCGCCCTCTTCGCGTCCTGCGGGCCAACCGGTGGCAAATCCAGTCGCCACGTCTATGGCACGTAACCAAGCGATGCTCGAGCGGATGCGTCGCGAGCAGGAAGCTGCGCTGCGCGAACACTATCACGATGAAGTCTCGCGTCTCGATGGTCGAGGCGACAGGTCATTCCCTGCGGCACGATATGGGGTCGAAGATGAGGACGAGCAATTGAGGCGTGCCATTGCGGAAAGCGAGGCGATGGCGCGTGAGGAAGGAAACCTTCAGACGGAGACGGGTAAAGACGTCGCTGGGACAGGGGCCAACGTGGACAGCGCCCAGGAGAGGGAATGGCCCCAGGGTCTCATACATGGCGGTCGCGTCTATGACGACGAAGATGCCGAGCTTCAAGCTGCACTCCAAGCATCTCTTGAGACTGCTCCCCCCGAAATCCACTCTTCCGATAGGACCCCACGTGATACTACATTTACGGCGGCATCTACGGCTCCTTCACGCGCTGACCATCAGGCTGCCGCTCTCGAAAGTGACGACGATGGATCATACGATGACGACAGCGAACGCGATACCGCCACTGAAGAGACTATGTCGGACACACCTGCGGAACCGCAAGGCGAGGATCTCAGTATCGAAGAGATGAGACGGCGACGATTGGAACGATTTGGCACTTGATGGCAGCACCATATCGACTTGTGGTCGTGAACCTATAGAGGTCTCATCTGCTGTCAGGGATAACAACATGTGTTCTGTGAGCTGCTGTCTCCATACATCGTTTGCAGTATCAATCCCTACTTTTTATCGTCTTCTTGTTCGCGGGAAGACGGGGTGTAAATAGACCGATCGTTCCCGCTCTTATGACTGAATGTATTGTATCTTGTAGCGTCTCTGGACTAGCCGGTATATGCATCGGGTTCGACTGAGCGTCTCCGAAGTGCGGAGTGGGCACCCTGAAATCTCGGCATCAAAACTCCTCAGTTGTGTGAACCATCTTGAGAAAAACCACAGGACAAATCCATTTCTATCAATACCATCATGATCGTGATAGTGCCACATCGAGGTCTGCATCATTGCACCGTGATCAGTTTTACGTCTATTCCAAGTTCTGATAGTATACCACCTCATTAATCCACACCTGATCTCCGTCTCCACCGTGACTGCGCAAGCTGTCAATTGTACCCGTATATTAAAGGACAGCTGCCGATTAACGCTGGCAGCCACGGGTCCGATCGGGGTGGCAAGCGTGAGCGTGGTTCACTGGCCGGGAACTTTGAAGAGGTATTTAGTAACTCGGGGATGGGAAAACTTTGACTGCTTGATCCATTCAACCCTTCGCGCTGACACGACTTGGAAGAGTGGTTGTGAAGATCGGCCCGCTGGGAAACCGAGTAGCCTGAGTGCAGTGGCACCAACTCGGAGTTCACAGGGGTTTGGACTGAAGCGCACACCACCTTACTGAGGAAAACGCCGCTCTACTTAATTACAAGTACAGTACAGACTCTGTACCGTACCTGTAATAAAGTAGAGCGGCATTCTTCTCAGTCTTGTCACGACCCTGGGTCGGACCATGTCCGTGCCGACACTATCGGTTTGACCAAAAGTGTCAAGCCAGTCCTTCAGTTGGTGTTTGGATGAGAATTGAGCTTCGGCACATGCCACACTACTGAGAGCGCGTCGAGGAAAAGCTGAGATATCCCACGAATGCATACATATTGGCAGCTGCACCACATTCTCGGTGGCCCAGGCAGGCAGGCAGGCAGGGAATGGCGTCGTACGTCACGGTATGGTCCACAGGATCCGACGCCGCAGCAGCGCAAATCAAGTTACACGTTTATCATCAAGAAAGTACTAGTACCACCGTGAACCTACAGCACGTCTCGACTTTACTCGGGGCCATAACACGGGATTGTCCATCTAACGTCACCATATTTCTACGCCTGACATCAATGGTCGGGGCATAAGCAACTTGAACACAATGTTCTATCTACGCTTCGCTGACTGGCTCGAGAACTTCGCCGCGGTACGGATCCTGAAAGCGTGGTGTCAGTACCAGTGTCAACGGGCGTAGCAGGTATCAGTCACCTGGCCATTCGGAGCTGTGCTGAGACGACCTTGAGAGATCGGCTGGGTGCTCGCATCAGGCGCGATGACCTCTGCGTTCCTGGTCTGGGACTCGGCAGTCGGGCCAAAGATCTTATTGCCAAGTTTCTGTTTTTTTCACCGCGGTTCGTTGGGTGTGGGGGTCACGAATATCAATGCACGTCGCGGACGAGGGTATCACATTACTGACATCAACCACCGAGTCGGCGGTCCCTTCGGCGCTGTGTACTTTGTTCTCCAGCGACCCGATCACCTTTCCGATAGCATCCTACAAATATTCAGTTTTCTGGTGGGATGTCTGGCGGTTTGAGGGGGGGGGGAGGTGCTAGCACTAACTCCAATAATACCGGTCATGTCTTTGTGGGCAATAGGTCGAAGTATTGAGATCGAGGGGTGTGACAGAGGTAGGAATTTCGGTTGATGGGAATCTGGTGTAGCAAATCGGTGTAATTATACTGCCAGTGTGGAAAAGCGCCCAGGCCGATATGACTAACCAAGACGGGGAGACACGAGCTACGGACACAACATGTGATTGTTCCCAGTACCCACCATATTTCCAGTGGACTGCCCGCGCAAAGGAGGAAAGAAGCAACTATATCACGTCTCGCTCCGTTCTGTATGAATGTATCACCCTTGGAGTGGCAAGGCGAGTTCCGGGCACTTCAAACCCCAAAGCCGTGGCATTTTCAAGCTGTCAAAGGAAAGGGTAGCTTTGCTTAGACATGAATGGAAAGGGGGCTATAGAGAGGGATGCGGAGAGCGAAATGGGTGCAGGGGGAATCACGAGCCATCTCGCCTCCGCAGCAAGTGGCAATACTGCGGACCCATAGTCTGTGGTGTCAAATGCACGAGGGGCCGGTCGAGATGGGAACATATGAAGATGGGGCTGATGAGACGGCAGGAGTCAGTGGGGGTTTGTCTAGATTTCTCGTAGAGACAAGAGTTCCTCCTGCGAAGCATTACGCAGTCATGTATGTTGTCTCAGCGGAGATCTGAAGCCGTGCCGGGTTCTGAGGTTGCGAACTAAGACAGACATGTAGTAAGGATTCGCGCATCATTTGTTCCCAGATTCCAGATGCCACGCATGAAAGATTTGTAAGCAGTAAGAGCAATTACTAAGAATCCTGTTGTCGGTGTAAACGCGTGATAGTCGTCACGTGCAGTTTGCCACGCACTTAGTAGACGTGCTTGTTAAAAGACGTGCTTATAATACAGCTGGTGCAAACTACGGTACAGGGTATTACAATGGAAACCTGATTCTAGCCGAATAATACACAAGGAGGATTCTTAATTGGTCTTGCTGTCTCCTAGGCCCACGGCCTTCTTAGTTTTGTCCACAAGCGGGGCCTACAGGGAATGTAAGGACAGAGAGAGAGAGAAGGCCTCAAGTAAAACGTACATTGCTTTCATCGGGGCTGCCGGAGAGCGTGTCCCCGATCTGCTGGGTGGTAGACTTGTGACTCTGTAGGAAAAGTCAGGACTGGCAGCGTTGTGGCAGAAAGACAAAATATGACCTCGGGTTGAGTCTTTGAGGCGATAGAATCGCCTGCGCCCTTCAGCTTGTCACTAATATGCTCTATGGTGGACTTTTCGGAGTCGGGCTGAGAGAGGAACGGAAATGAGCTATATGCTAGTGGTGGTTATGCCACTGGCAGTGGCAAGTGATGGACGTACCTTGACGGCGGCGGTTGCCTTGTCAGTGAAAGACTGGCGAGCTTGGTCAGACATTGTAGAATTTATAATGGAGAGTGTTGTTTGGACGTAGAGAGAATGAGGGGGGATGAATTCATGGCATACCCATTCGGCGTTCCTTTTATGTGCGACGCGAAGGGACGCGGTGAGGTCAGGTGACATTGAGTAGTACGTCATGGGACGTCACGGTATGACGAAGGATGATGTGTTGTATACTGTACACTACACTACACTACACTATCTATGTAACAAAATGATCAATCAAACTGTGGTTGTTAGTAATAGTAGACACTAGTTACTATCAATCAAAACTCAACGGCCAGCGATACCCCTGTCGTACACCGCCCGGCAACGGCAATCAACGCTGAGCTGCTTCTTAATACACGCGCGCTTTACTCATCATTCTTCTCTTCACCCAACCATCTCATGCCCGCTCCAGTGCCCTCCTCCCCCGACGTTGACGTCTTTGCAACTCCACCAACCACACCTATGACCTCTGAGCCCCGCGACTCCATCATTCGTCCATCTCTCTCTCGCCTCACCTCCCGCCCTTCAAACCTTCAATTATCTCAGACCACACCCGAGTTTAGGCCTGACATCCTCCTTGAGAGTCAGTCCCCACAAAATACCCCTCTTAACAAATCCTCTGCGCAAACAATGACGCCGCAATTGGCGAATGGTAGTGTTGTTGATGATCATGCCACTACCAATGGCCACCCTAACCAGCATTTGAATGACTCCAATCACGCCTCACTTCCAGATATCCCCACAATCACTACTACCACTACTGATGGTACTCGTCCTAACCAATCATTGACGACGTCGCCACACTCGATTGTATCCGCCCCTCCCCCTCGTTCGCATGCGCATGCGCAAAGCCCAATCATGTCTCCCTGCTTTGTACACTCAAACCTTGATAAGGGCGCGTCCTTTTCCGAGTGGCTCAAGAATAGTAACGGGTTTGCCCCACGTATCGACGTAGCTCCTGCTCTACAGTCCATGTCCGCTGACGTGCCTAAGGCTCCCCCACACCGTTATCGTAAGCTCGACAACGGCCAAGTTATGCCCATTCCATACGAAGATGACAAGGTCGAAGCTGTTTTCGATGCCAGCGAGTACGACTATGAAGACGATGAAGGTAGTTCAAGCCTGACGAAGCAGCTCGCGGAAACTGCCGTCGGCGTGCGAGAGATGAGCAAGCAGCTTGGTACGTTCCAAGATCCCCATTCACCGCTCCTGCCCATACTCCGCTGAACAAAAGACGCTCAGGCCGTACACGCATCAAGTCCAATATTCAGAGCGTGCTGATCGTGACCAAGGCACGCGACAATCGCCTCATCCAGCTTACGCGTGCCCTCGCCCTTTACCTCATGAACAAGTCGAGGTATAATGGTCGCGGGCTTGTCGTGTGCGTATGTCCCACCGTCTGGACACCCGCCTGTGCGGGGGGTTTGACGTGTACGTGTCAGTTATGTCGACCATCAGCTACAATCCTCGCGCCGGTTCGACGCTGCTGGGCTCGAGCGCGATCATCCGGAACTTTTCCTCCCTTTCCCACGCCGTCGTTCCTCAAGCTCTAATTCACTCTCGAGTGTGTCGAGCTCCAGAGATGATTCGACGCACGATCAAGGCCAGCTACGTTACTGGACGGCCGATATGTGTAGTCGCAGTCCACACCTATTTGATTTTGTCATCACGGTGCGCCATTTTGACGCCTCAGTTTTGTACCTCGCACTAACACTCCATGAATATAGCTGGGTGGCGATGGCACGGTACTATTCACTTCCTGGCTTTTCCAGAGGATAGTCCCCCCCGTACTTTCCTTTGCTCTTGGATCCCTTGGTTTCCTCACCAATTTTGATTTCGTCGACTATCAAGCAACTATGGACAGTGCGCTAGAGTCGGGTATCCGTGTTAATCTGCGCATGCGTTTCACCTGTACGGTATACCGCGCGGTCAAACATGAGTCTGGCAGGTCCCGTCGCAAGGCCGTAAAAAAGGCTGAGACGGGTGAGATTATGATGCGTAACCTCGACAAGGGAGGCTGGGAGGCCCTCGAGTGTGGCTACCACGCAGACCAGACTGCCACAGGCGGGCGTTGTGGGAAGGATAAGGAGATCAAGTGTTTCACGACCCGCCCAGTGGAGTCCTTTGAGGTGCTGAACGACCTTGTCATTGATCGTGGCCCAAGTCCGTATGTCAGTATGCTCGAACTTTTCGGTGAGCAAAGTTCGATTCGAGCATTTGCCGCCACTGACGCCGGCACAGGCGATGAGCACCACATGACAACCGTACAAGGTGACGGGCTTACAATTTCGACGCCAACCGGCTCTACGGCGTATTCTGTACGTGTCATTGTGTCGCTCGTGACCTATACAGCTGACCCTTCTGTTCAGCTGTCAGCCGGAGGCTCGCTTGTTCACCCGGAGATCCCTGCTATTCTGATCACCCCCATTGCACCGCATACACTCTCTTTCCGCCCTATGCTGCTACCTGACAGCATTGAGGTGCGCGTGTGTGTTCCCTTCAATTCTCGCAGTACCGCATGGGCATCTTTTGATGGCCGCGGACGTGTGGAGCTCAAACGTGCATATACTGTGCCCTCATGCCACCGTCTATTACTGACTCGATTGTTGATAACAGAGGGCGATCACATCAAAGTTACTGCGAGCAAGTTCCCGTTCCCAACCGTTTGCGCCGACAAGCAGTCAACAGATTGGTTCCACTCCATCTCGCGCACGCTCAAGTGGAACGAACGCGAGCGGCAAAAATCATTCGTCGTTGTTGAGGAGGGTCCCGCCAAAGAGGAGCGCAAACCCCGCCTGCACAAGAACGACGCCGAGCCTCCTACTTCTGCGGCTAAAGGGGATTCTGATGAGGAGGATGAGGTATCGGAAGAAGATGAAGAAGAAAAGTTCGACATTGACGACCTTTCGTCAGAGAACAGTGACGCCGCAGCTACCCCGGGCAAGGGCGTGGACTCGGATTCTGGGTCGTCTCCGACAACCTCCCCTTCATACAGGGCGGCGTCGCGTGCTGCGGAGGCAATCATGGGCATAAGTCCTGACGCGCACGCCCAGGCACGCGCACGGTCGCGCTCCCGTTCGGGCGTTCGGTCCGGCGTCGACTCACCGAACCGCTATGCGCCGGTGCCGCCGCGTCAGGGCCATGGCCATGTGCAGTGGGCGGTGACTGTGCCGGCCGATGCAAGTGATGGCGCAAGTTCGACCGAAGGCGGGATGGGCGCTATTCGCACCCCGACCACCGCTAAGGCCCACGGACGGCGCACGCGTTCACGCTCGCCTGGGGCCCCGATCGTGCATTCGCACCAACATCCTCGTGCATTTGCTGTGTGGGGGCAAGATGAGAGCGATAGCAATTCGAGCGATGCAGACCTTTAAGGGCACTTGTGCGTGCCATGGGGTTTCAGATGCGCGCAGTTGGATTCCTCGCAAGCCATATGGCCTATTCCGCTGTGGGCAACAATGACATCGCCCTGGTGTCATCCCCACGTTATTTTCTCACCCCTACTCCGGTACTTCCTACTTTCTCCCTTTTATGCCCCGCATATAGAGCCGGGTACGGTCATGTTCTGTGTTCATATGTTAAAGTCCTGCTATTGTCTCGTCTTGAGAGATTCGCATTGGCACACTTCTTTTACTTTTTCTGTAGGGGGGGAAAGCTACGGCAGAACTAACTGTAACTTTTTGGGGCCTCGGAACGATGTAATCATGATGACGGATGGTAGGCGCCTCATTGGAAATCCCACGATATCGCACATTGCACTGTATGGTGTTGATGGTGCGTGTGCGCGTGAAGCGTGCGTTGTCAAGCCGGTCTAAAAATTCCCAGAAGGGCGGGCGCTAGGATCGTCGGGGGCGAAAAGGGTGTTAGGGGTCCCCTGGTCCCTAGCTAACCGCGCCCAGCCAGGGCCCAGGGGGTGGGGTCTTGGCGACCGGTAAAGAAAGAACGAGACGAGATAAAAAAACTTCAAATGAGTACCCGTTACAAAGTATCGTACACAGAGATGAGTAAGAGGGAAATTGGGGGCTGGCGGCGGCGGCGGCGACGGCCCCTCGCTTTGCTCGCACGCACTCAAAAGAAGGGTGTGTTGCGTAAGACGAAACGGGGGAGCGCGCGGTAGTCCGCGCGGTCTTTGGCGACGGCCCGGAGCCATTTGTCGAGGGCCGGAGGCGTGATATCCCTGAGCCAGGGCGCTCCGCGTCCCGTCTCGCCCATGGCGTGCGCACGTGCGACGATCCGCTCGCACGCCTCGATCGCTGCCGCGCGCAGGACGTACGACTGTGCGGGCGTGAGCACAGGCCCGTCGACGATCGGAACCGCTGCTGCATCGGAAGAAGCCACAGACGGCGCCGCAGCCGCCGCGAACAACGCCGAGAGCGCGGGGTCGGCGCTGGCTCCGGGGAAAAGCCCGGCGAGCGCCGGTGAGGCGGTGGAGAGGTCGATGACGCCGAGGTGGATGAGGATCGAGGGCAACACGTCATCGGCGAATGCGGGTAGGTGCGACGTCTGCGGCACGGGGAAGGGCGAGGGGTCCTTTGCGCCGAATCGGATGGCAACGCCGCTGATCAGGAAGAGCGCCTTTTTGAAACAGTAGATTGCTTGTGGAGTGCGATGGCCCGGGGGGCAAGCGCGTGAGTGCGGATTTCGCCCAAAGAGTGAGAGGGGGGGGTTACAAACGTTGATCGTTAATCATCCCCATGTCCTGGAAGCCGGGAATGGCGCGCACGAGCTGGAAATTTGCATGGATTAGCACATTGCCCATTTCCATAGTTGAACGGCGCCTTACTCGCTCTAATACTGCGTCTGCGGCGGCGGCCGGATCACCCTTTTCACGGGCGGCCCTGTCTCCCTCCTTCATAGCTTCTGCGACGAAACTGCCTAGATTTGGATACCCTCCGTTGACAAGGATCTTACCCGTCTCATTGAGGAGAGTCTTTAAAAGTTGAACAAGTTCCCACCCAGGACCGCCAATTTGGCCGACTGTCAGACCTTGAATAGTCTCGTGCTGCCGTTCAGTGTGGAGGCTCACGCCCAAGAGCTCTGCTATCTTTGCATCGCCGAGAGTTTGCATGCCCTTAGCGCTTAGGAGATCGCCTTCCTCATCCGTTGCAGAAGTTAGATAGAGTCCGTAAATAAATGCACGAATAGAGTCCCATGCCCCTCTCCCTGTCTCCCGGTGTAAGGGGACACGATAGCCGGATGCGATATTCAGAAGCGCGAGGATGGAGAGAAGGTTCAGCTCCGAAAGTGGCGACGGAAAATTGAGCGGTAACGCCAGGCCGTGTGACGTTGCAGAAATACGAGGATAGGTCTCTGTGAACGCCAGGGAGAGTAGCAGGCGCTCGATGTTTATTTCAGATATCTAGAAGATACCATGTGGTATCAGTATTCTTGCGAAGGTCTTTCGCACTAAGGGCGATGAAGGGAAATATAAACGCCAAGATGGCCATGGACTACCGTCCATTCGGCCTACTTATTTGGAGAACCACCGCCAGGCAACTCCGATGAGATGGAAGCGACGCTTCGCATTGCAACTTCGCCCTGACGCCCACGCTGAATACAGCACGGTGTGATTACTAGAATCTGACCGGCCGCGCGGAACAGGGAAAGTCCAAACATTTTCGAAAGAAAGCATATAGCAGTGACCAACCAGCAGGGATCCGATTTATTAGTAATTGGACCACGCGTGCGCAAAGCTTGCGCCAGTAGAGGGGTGCCTAGGGACGACGACGAGAATTGGAAACCAAGGTACTTGAAACTCACAGTCACGGCTTCTGTTTGGACCAGGGCCCGCGAGGATTCGCGAATGTATCGGGTAAAGCGCCCTGAAGGTGGGAATGGGGGGATTGGAAGGGCCATGCGATGGCGTGAGACTTGGGGCGATGAGTATGATAATAGAGTGGTTAGTTTCGACTGAAAGTAGTTCTGCTGGCGCAAAGGGCGGCTAAATTTTTCAGTTCACTGTTAGATGAAAATGTTAGTCTTGCGAGGTGGGTCCGAATCAGACAATGTAATAGTTCGAGATTCTGCTCGCGCTTGCTACTGCGTGGAAGACGATTCGGATAAGATAGTGTTGTACGCTCGGAAGCACCCGAGCGTACTTGACATACAAGTAGATCCTCCCAGCCGCGGCGCAAATGCTATCGACTTCGAAACGCTCACGCTCAGGTCGCGAGTCCGTAAAATTTTCAGAAAAGCGCGAAATGAACGAAGATTCGAAGGGATCATCTGGATTGCCTATTCTTGGACTACAACGAACCTTTAGTTCTCTTTTTTTGCTTCCCAATTGCGTTGACCTTTCTGCTGCGGTTCTGGGAGATTATTTCTGCGCGACATGCGTGTAACACGAAACGCACCGGAATGTTTGGTGCCAACAGCCGTATCTACATGACCTTGGAATGGGGTTAGGGCTATTTGCATCCAAACACTTGCCATGTTATCCATAAGTCGTCCCGCAAGACTCTGGTTTTCAAGTCGGGTGCGCTTCTCAACAGCCAATACCTTCCTTTCCCACTCTATCCACGATAATAAAACGGTTGATACACGTAATGCGGACTTGCGGACTTGCCTCTTAGAGGAGCTAAAGACCTCCTTGAAGGTTTGGGGTTTTCTACGTGTCCAACCTGGATTTTAATTTAGTCCCACCGACAGGCGAAGGATTCTCTTGCCTCCACCACCATCCGTGTATGTACCCAAGCTATGTTCTTCCCCATGGACTAAAGGAAGGCTCGTGTATGCCACTCCATTAATGTACAGTCGGTTCTATCAGAGGTGTATTCCGCGGACAAGATTTCGAACGACAGAAGAATAGAGTCTTCAGCGATCGCAGCTCTCATTCGCAAGGCCTGCACTCGCCGTGTACGCCCTTCCAGTCTTCAAGAAGAAGTTCATTCTCTAACGACTTCCTCTCACAGCTGGACTCTGCCGCCCAGTTCGATCGGGCATCTCGCCCGGACCTGGCGGAGCGGGAACAGCAGGAGGCAAATTTCCTTGCCAGATTTTTGCCACCACTGCTGCCCGAAGCAGAAATCGACGGGATCCTTCAAGAGGTTATTGCCGCCGTAAAGGTGTCCGAGGCTCAAGGAAAACCCCGTAACTCCATCGGAAAGGTTTTCAAGGCGTTTTATGCCAGGGTGGATAGAGCCTCCGTGGACCCTGACCTTGTAAAACGTAGAGCGGAAGCTTTACTCTCAGCTTGACGCCTCCTGGCCCGGCATTCGGCTGTCTCATCTCTCTCTATTTCTATAAGACCGTTCCTCAATTCAATCACTTGGCTGGCATTGACGCTCAGAGATACGTCGGCGCGGAAAGCGCCGTTTACCTCACTCGCGTGTGACGGAGTTACTGTACTCCAGAAGCGATCTTCGTGGCACTTCTATGCCGCCGATAAAACAATCGGATACAGTTGATTCGAATCCTATAGTTTCGCGTGAGAGCTCGCGGTCTCTGGATTTATGACGGTCACTTCCGAACAACTCGTCCGCATCTCGAATAGGTTATCTAGCAGCACAGAGGTAGGATGCCTTTTGCGCCTCTTTTAGCACCCTCGAAACGTAAAATCCTCGGCAAACCCACATTTCTGAACGCAGTGCGTTTTTGGGTGTCATTCGGAATCATCCGTAACAGCCCCTTGATTGTGCGCGACAGCGACGTCTTCTCCACTTCTCCCATATGTGGCGTCGGAAGTCTCCCATACTGGGTTTCTGCGTTACGCGTGGTCCTTGTCTGGATCTGAAGGGGCAATGTATAGGTCCACGTTGACTCGGAGATGCAGACCACGACGCGGCGCTGGCCGATTTTCCGTGCTCGCGCGTTGCCGGTGATCCTCGCCTCCATGTCATGTCTTACGTCGAGTCCTCGCCAAGAAGGCGTGACCCATGTGCCCAATGCATCAACTAGCGGGAGATTTGTGGATGACCTTGTGCGCCTTGCTTTTACTACGGTACGAATCCCCAAATGGGTAATGGGCGTGTGCACGTTTCAGGATTCAAGAGAATGGACACGGGAGTATTCTCCTCCAGCGCCTACAGGCATTACGCCTGGCGTATCATACAATGAACCATCAAGTCTTGGGAAGTTAAAATACGGGCCCAGTGTGGGCGATAACGAAGAAGTCCCATGATATAGAATGCGAGAAGTAGACGCCAGAGTTGCCGCCGCCTTAGTTAGCTGTGCGCTAGGGCATCCGCTACTTCCCCATTTGCCTCAACTGACCTGCCCGTCGAACTGCTAGCGCCGCTAACGTCAGTACCTTGCTTCGTGTTGGAAGACTGCGCGTCTAATTTTGAATCGGAATCGAGAGTCCGGAGATCTGGCGCATTCTCGCCCCCACTCGCTGCCACGTGCGTGGTTGGATCCTGCCCTGGCTGCGATTGAACCTGCGCAAGAGGGGCCGGCCCGGCAGCTACCGGAAGAACACTGCGTACGCGGGTGAGCTCCTCGACGCAACGGTACATTGCACTCGAAATGCCCTCAAGCACACGCAACCGCTCGTCAATCGCCTCACGAGTAAGCACGTCTAACTGGGCGAGCTGGGCATCTGTCAGCGTCGGAGGTAGCGTAGCCAACGGGCGGGCTGGCGGCACGTGACGCGGCGCAGTGCGGTAGATAATTGGTGGGCTCGGAAGTGGCGCGTTCGTAGGGCGCGGGGCCGCAGTCGCAGGGCTGAAGGACATCGGGATCAGAGATGGAACGTTCACATTCCTGCCCGGAGTTGTAGTGGCGGATGCAGACTGTGGAGCTGTCGAAGTCGGAAGAGGGTTTGATGAAACCGGTGTGGGCACCGTGGTTTGCGTGGTTGTGGTAGGTGCAACGGACTGCCCGGGAACTGTCAACTGTGCTGACGTTGTCTGATGGGGTTGTGAAGTGGTGGCAGACACCTCGTGGTGTTGGGAGCTTGGGGTGCTGGGAGACGATCTCCGGAAGGCGGCAAGTGAGGCAGCCTCCCGAGGTGTTGATGGCGTACCTTGACTCTGCGGGCTAGGCCGTTCTCCTGCAGGGGGTACACCTTGGAGGGATGGTTCCCCATCCACAGGGGCAGGAGTTGTAGTGGCGCGTACGGCATTCTGAGGCACCTCTTGTTGTTGGGGTGCTGGTTGCTGTTGCTGGCCTGCTGGATCTACCCATCTCCGGTCACCCCACGGCTGCCATACTCCGCCTGGACCATGATAACCCTGGAAAACTGGTGGCGGCTGGAGTTGCGGCGGTGGCGGCGGCGGAATGTAGTGCGGACCCATTGGCGGATGGGGGAAACCAGGACCCCATGGGTAGTGTGGCGGAGGCGGGGCGCCTGCTGCAAATTGCTGGGGTGGCACTGGGGGATACGGTGCTGGAGGTGGCGCAGGCTGCGGGCCACGGAGGATGTGGCGGAAGAGGTTACCCAGATGCCCGGCTGGAGGCTGATCGGCTGCGGGTCCAAAGGGGGGCGCTGGAGGTACAGCAGCTGCTCCACGGGGGGCATCTGCTTGCCCCGCCCTTCCGGCCGTGGGTGGTGGAGTAGCGTCCAGAACAGGTCGGCGGCTATGCGAGCGAATGAACTCAAGGCACTGGAACGCATTCTTAAGTAGACTGACCATGTGGGACAACTCTGTTGACGCTCAAGCCAGGAGCGGAGACAGTGAAAATGAAATATATGCCCACAAGGGAGTTTCTTCGGCGTCATGTTTGGACCGTCTCTCACAGGCGCCGTCGTCCCTGGTGGATTAGCCTGATCCCGAGCGGAAGGGTCCGGGAGCACCATCTCTTCACGACAAATAATGCAAGTGTGATCACTCATTGTGGACATTTCCTCTTGAGTGGCGTTGGGATAACGCTCATCCATATTTCGGGTCGCGGTGCGGTATCGCATGAGGTCGCGTAGTCGTGTGATGAAGGACCGGGCAGTCACGTACACGTCGCGAACTACGTTCAACGGCACGCCGTAAAATGTGACGATAACCGCGAAGAAACCAAGATAAGTGGACAGCTTGAGAAAATCTCCAGTATGAGTTAGATAATGTCCGCTCGAATGGAGCGGGTAGACATACCGGTGATCAAATCGACGTAAAAAGTCCACATGCTTTTGTCCTCCCATGGTGGCGCATTCTCTCCCCCGCGAGATGCCGCGCGATGGAATTCGATGGCAGAAAGGACATATTTAGCTTTTGAATTGATTAGACTGGCCATGAGGATCGAGTACTAGAAGACGTATCACCGCAGAGTGATGCAAATAGTTGATCCCACTAACCTCGCTTGCAAATAGGATGATAACTCCAACTCCGTTGGTAAGAATGCTCTCAGCGGCAAAAGCTAGCATCACGATGTTTGTGACCCATAGGACGAAGAACAGCCCGCTGATCCGTATGTGAAACAAGGTGGTTGGACCAGGATACGGCATCTGATTCATCTGTTGACAGTGAGTACGAGATATGGTAGTCACAGAGATTATCAATACCCATTCGATTCGGTCAGCCAGAAGCCAGTGGAACGATTTAACGAATAAAAGAAAGCCAAACATGACAGCGAGGGGGATGTCAATCTCATCTCTGAAAATGGTGAATGCCAGCAGCGACTCGGTGACGAAGAACCACATGCGGTCGTAAAGTCTCTGTGAGTGGATCAGCTCCCGCAAGGAAGGAAAGACAACAAATAGGACCTTACCTCGACTTCTACGGCTCGCAGAGAGCCAAAGAATATCTGCTGAACTAGGCGACCGCACATTAAAGCTAACAACAGGCTGAAGTTTGCGAGGATCTGAGGAGTAAAGGAAAGTTAGATCCCCGGTGGACAGACAAGACATAGCGGTATGCTACCAGAACGCTCGCGCCGCTCTTTGATAAGTAGACGGCTACTGAGTAAAAGTTGCTATGACTCTGAAGGGCATTGATGATAGTCGCTGAGACTGCAAATGTGGAAGCGAAGGTGTAGAGGAAGACGCGATGAGAGAGAATGGAACCGGTGAAAGACTGCAGTCTAGGGCGAAAAGAGTCGGCCATAAAGGAGGAGAAGTAGATAATACAAGGCGGGAAGGGCGGGACAGTGTCCAACAGCGACGGAGTCTGCAGTGTGCAGTGTGCAAGGGCCGACGTGGCGTAACGGAGGGCCACGTGCACCCCCCAATAGGTATTAAGCGCCTCCCGTCAGTTGGAATCTCCATGGCAGCAAGTCGTCATTCACGCTCCTTTTCCCAAAACTCTCACTTTGTCGTGCCCTGTGGTCTCAGTTCAGGTTGATACCGAACATTCGGCCCCAGTCTTACCCATAAACTCGCCATTTTGAGAACACTCCGAGTTCAGTCTCCTCGGATCGGCGCAGGAACGGAGTGGCGAAGTCATCGCAATAGCTGAACGAGGGACGGCTCATTATTGGCCCTGTGCAATATCCAGAAGCGCAATACGTAACACCACACGAAATTTGACGTGAGACGTGTTTTTCTTTGAGAGGCGAGTCGTGACGAAGCGGCGCACTCTGCTCGGGTGAGAACCGCCCCCGGGCATGCAAGATATGCGGCGTTTGTCGGACGGTAGCATGGCCAACCCTTAGGTCATGCTCAGAATCATACCAGACGCCCGTTATGGATACACGGCATCGGGTCGTCGGAGGCTGGCTCTTCTGACGCTTTAACACACTCTCACCAGCGCTTCTTGGGCGCCTGTAGCGTAGATTGGCCCCCGGTGAGCCTGCTTCAAAAAATGTAACCCGTACCTTCCTCACGGAGCAATTTCTCAGACTTTTTTTTTTGGCATAAATACCAGGTTCGCCTCTCCCCCCTTCTACACGCCCCACCCCTTATTCCTTGTCCATTCACGCGGTGCTATGGCAGATTTGCGCCTCCGTTCCCAGTCATCATCTCCGAAACCTGTCACGAAAAAGGACACTGACAGCTATTCTGTCCCATCTGCACCAGCACCTCGGACACATCTGTCGGCACGCTTGCTCTACGCCTCATCTGCGATTTTCTCTATACTTTGTCTCGCCTACTTCAGCGGACGGGGACACACATCTCTCCCGGAGGCATACGCCCTCTGCTCTCGATCTGGCGCTCATATTTACACCGTCGATCCTAAACAACCCCGCGCACAGTGCATGGTTGTTCAAGGCTCTCACATTGTTGATGTTGGCGCCATAGGTATGTAAGCGCGCGATTTTGTACCTCGCATACCATAAAGCCACATCAGACGAGGTGCACCGCCGATGGGAATCATCTATCCTTGCCATCGAAGCAGCCATTAAGCGCGCACATCCAAGACCCCGTCTGACAACTAGATTTATCGAATCGGGATCAATTGTTGTTCCTGGCATGAGTGGTAGGCGCCCAATGTGAGTCCCTGCTATGTGATTCCCATCTAATCAGAATCATCATATCTAGACTCGCATGCACACATGCTCGAGTACGGCGCTAGCCGGCTCATTCCTCTCGAGAGCGCTCGCAGTGCAAAAAGTGAGTTCACTCCTTCCCGATCGGTCGAGTTTAAATTTAACCTACCGAAGGCGCCACTGCCTTGGTCCGTCGGTTCATTTTGTCCGATGAAGATATTAAACAAGATCCTCTGAAATTTGTCGAAGGTTGGGGTTGGGATCATACGAAGTGGGCGGAGCAGAGATTCCCAACTGCAGTAAGCCAGTGCCCATTCTTTGCGGCCATATAACGCATTCCCATATTTTTGGTTCAATCAGGCAGACCTGGACTCTGACCCCATAGTGCAACAACATCGGGTCGTCCTGGAGGCCAAGGACGGTCATGCAATCTGGGTGAACTCGAGGGTACTCGAAGAAATTTCTCCGCTCCCAGAGAGCGTTGAAGGAGGTGTCATAATACGTGACGCCTCTGGCAAGCCTACAGGTGATATGGACCCGCAGTATCACTTGAAAAGGATATTGAAATGCATTGCAGGTGTCTTTCTCGATAATGCCCAGTTCCTTGTCACGGTCCCACCACCTACGCATAAGGACCTCGAAAAGCGATTCCGGTTGGTTGTTGATGACGCTATCTCGCATGGACTCACATCTATTCATGATGCTGGATTCGACCCGAGATCCCTGGAATTCTTCAAATCGTGAGCATTCTCCATTCAATAACCCGAATACCGACGTCTAAGGTCGGCTAGCCTGGCGGAAAACGAGAAGCTGCCTGTGCGCCCACGTATACGTCCCGCGGATCCTTTTCTAACGACCATTCAGATTCGAATATATGGCATGACACACTTCGATGAGAATGCCGAATATTGGGGTGATAAAGTCAAACCGATTATCGGGGCTGCCAACGGTCGGTTTACAGCACGGAGCGTCAAGATATTCGGAGATGGCAAGTCCTCTCCGCTGCGTGGGCTATCTGTGGTTGATCTATTACTTCAGGCGCTCTACGATCCGGTGGGGCAGCTGTAAGTCTAATTCGAGCTTGGCTGCATCTCTCGGCTTACGGCCGCTATTAGCTACATGAGCCGTATACCGACAATCCCAGCACAAGGGGCTTCATGAGAATCGATCAAGAAGTTTTGGCAGCTAATATCCAGAAATTCCTAAGAGACGGCTGGCAGACAGTAAGGAGTACCTAGCCCCTTTCCCCCCTTTCAAACGTCGAGCGCCGTTTCTAGAACGTTCACGCCGTCGGTGATAGAGCAAATACTCTTGTCCTCGATGCATTCGAGTCTGCGCTCGAAGGCATCAATGTGACTGCCTTACGACCTCGCCTTGAGCATGCTCAGATCATCACG
This sequence comes from Lactarius sp. MG50, assembly GCA_003314065.1. NCBI lineage: Eukaryota > Fungi > Basidiomycota > Agaricomycetes > Russulales > Russulaceae > Lactarius > Lactarius sp. MG50. Next base: position 57,508 of record QLOZ01013612.1, read on the forward strand.
CACGCGGACATGGCACGCCTCGCCAAGCTTGGTGGTATGTAACTTATTCTTGATGTTTACGCAGATCAAACGTTGATTGAAGGCATAACGTAGTCATTGCCAGTGTCCAGCCGACCCATGCGTGAGTCATTTCAACGCCGTGCTTCCCATGTATGACTGAGCGTGTTGGGCCCCGCTAGGATAAGCGACATGTACTTTGCCGAAGATCGTCTGGTATGTTTCCGGAGTTCGAAAGTTATTCTGCGCCGCTTATCCTCCGCAGGGTCCGGAACGTGTGAAGCTGCTTTACGCTTTCCGCGATATTATTGATTACGGTGCACGCTTTACCCTCGGCTCGGACGCACCAGTCGAGGACATGAATCCCTTGTCCGGATTCTTCGCCGCCATCACGCGACTGGCGCCCGACGGTACCTCTCCTCACGGCCCAGGGGGATGGTAAGTCATTCCCATCGAGTTTTCCCTTGGATGACTCAGCACTCCGTCACAGGTTCCCCGAACAGCGCCTCACGCGCGAAGAGGCTCTTAAAGGTGTGTTGTAAATTTACTTTACATGCGGGATACCAGTGGCTGAAGCGCGTTACTATGTTGATAGGAATGACTCTGGAGCCCGCATGGGCATCATTCAGCGAGAACATCTTGGGATCTATTACACCAGGGAAGCGTGCGGACTTCGTCGTCTTATCAAAGGACATTATGACCATCACCGAAAGTGAGATCCTCAGCACTCAAGTCCTCGCTACGGCGCTCGATGGCCGCCCGGTCTATGGGAAAATCTAGTTGCGATGAGGGGACAACAAATGAAAATCGTTTTCACCAATCGTGGTTATTCATCCAACGAAGCGGGCTGGTCTCTCTCATCCGTTGGCCGAACGATGGCAGAGTGGGCCCTAATTGGGGAGGGAAGGTGTGATTCTACAACGACATTCTGTATTCTGTGAAACGGACACGGATGAGCGTATCCACCTGCTTTTGGGTCCTACGTTGCGTCGACCAGCTCACTCATGAAATTGACCGATGTTCGGGACCCGTTGGCAGAGCGCTTGCAGACGCAGATAACCTCCAAAGATACCAATCAGGATAAATGATTGCCGCGATCGAGCCCAGTCGTCCATGCCGCGGGTATGACGCTCATCATAAATGGACTCTAATTAGTCGTCAAACAGCTTTCCTGAGCGCTTCGTCGGTGTTGTAACTTTCGTGAACCGCGGTCACGGTCAGGGCAGCCCCCACAGGTATTCTTTACGCCAAGATGGGGACATGTGGTTCCAAAGGCAAGTAATCTTAATCTCTCGCTATCGACAAGTGCCCGGGGGAGCACATCCACACCCCATAAGGGTACTAGGCGCTCAAACTCGTCTGGACTCTGGAGGGTTATGTAGTCTTATTGTGGGTTGTTCGTGACGCCGCCGGCTCCACTTCGCTACGCTCTGTGTAGGCATTCCAAAACCATACAGACCTTAACGGAAAGTCGAGATGCGTATTCTACAGACAGCGCACGAGAACAGCCTTTGCTGTCTCAGCTCCGAAGTTATCGTGCGATTGACGGTGTAGTACTCTCGTGGTCTGATCTGGTGGTGAGCAGACCCCGCACCCTTCCCCATAGAGAAGATGGACAATCATTTGAAACGACCCTGTACCGAGTTCCGTAGATGCTACCTACTTGGTTGATGCTGACCATTTTGAGATGATACACCGAGGCGCCGAGTCCACATGATCAGGTTCATCTGGAAAATGAACCAGTCGCAATTCACTCCGTTGTACAAGGACCAGCTGCCGTTGGGCAAAGTAGTGTTTGCGGAAAGGGCGGGCGGCTTGTACATAGATGGGCATGACACATGATAGGTCCACGACTGTGACACCGAGCAGCTACAGCCGGGGCGTTGGACCAGAAAATCGGGATGGTGAGGCCCTGGGAGGCGGGAAATCAAAATTCGCCATCCTTGCAAGTACGGCAGCAGTTCCCGTGTGACCGGTCGCTAGGTTTGATAACAGTTCGAGCGCACAATGTGCCGACAACTGCAGCCTGCAGGCAGGGGAAATCTGTAAACAGCATCAGTCTGGCGCGCAGGCACGAATGAATGACAAAGGCAAATAAAAGATTGGGATTATATAATCAAGACGCGTCGCGTCGCGTCGCAGTCCAGTCTTGTGCGAACTGGATGTGAGTCGATCGTTGTCTCTCATGCCGCCTTTCCTCGGTCCACTCCCGTCAAATGAATCTCGCACTGAAAAGCGAAAATTGCACGAGTTGGATCAGTGCGAAGTCTCTAGCAACAAAAAGCAAGCCACCAGTGGCACGCAATATTGGATGGTTCAATGGTATGTATCTTTGAGGTCCGTCCGGAAAGAATTAAACGGGACACCATGGAAGGAGGGCACCTCAAGCGAAGAAACACAAGACATGGGAGGGGGATGGCGTCCTCGTCGTGACCAGGCCGAAGGCTGTTCTCATGGATCTGGAAGGCCGCGTGTATGCGCTCGACTTCTTTTCAATCCTTGTGCCCCGAACTGAAATTTGCGCTCTAGACTTACAACTGGTGGCAGTGGCCCCAATGTACTTGAGGAAGGCGCTCAACTGAATGTTGGTAACAAGGAAATCCAGATTGACCGCGCAATGCAACCTTCGGAGTATCTTTCTGGGTCTTGTTTTGGTCGTGGCGGTATTGGCATTGGCGATACACCGTTGCCGCCTTTAACGAATTCTACCACGCTTTCAAAGCAATTCATCCCGTTGAAGCCCGTAGCACTGAACCCGTCTTCCGTTCGTCGCCCAACCCCGCGCGAGGCTTCTATTTCCCAAAGAAAGGTCATCGAGTTAGAGCCCGTCAATTTGTTATCCCGGCCAATTGCGTCGTCATCAAAGGCACAGTCGGAGGCTGGCGAAGATGCTCAGTCCTATTGGACTGCTAACTGGTAGTGCCTCTTCTCACCATAGCCGCAAAGCTAACGAGCCCATCAACCAGGAGAAAGCCCCAACATAAGAAGCATAAGACTTGGGATGGGGATGCTTACGTGACTGTTCAAGGAGGGTCCCTGATTCTTGTCTCTGAACGTGGTAGAATGTGAGCATACATCCCTCCTCTCGCAAGGTGCAAGTGATAATTTTTAACTGGCAGTCTTGGGCGAAAACCTTTTGAGAACTTGCGCCTTACTTCTGGACTGAGGACGTTCGTAGGGGGCCTGGAGATAGAGCTCGATTCTCGAATAACTCAGTCTGAATTCCCCAAAATTACCGGGGCGTCACTCGAAACAGAGGACGAGAATGAGATCCAACTATTGGAGGGAACTACTAATATTCGCCCCTCTGCCAACCAAACCGTGACCGTGAATAGTAGTTCGCCTATCAAGAATTCTACATCATCAGGAATGAGGTTCATTCCTCCCACAACCTTCTATGCAAAGCCCACACCGAAGCCCAAATCAACTGGTCCATTGTGAGAGCCGGCTTAAACTGATAGAGCTGGGGCTTCCTTTCTTGCTTATCTCAATGGCTCAGGCATGACCCTAAAGCTGATGGTGCAGTCGTAATGAAAGCGCCTTCCGAAGAGCATTCGAATCGACCTAATAAAACGTGACATTCTCATCAAGGCGTCTACCTGGGTGTTCTTACGAAAGTTTTCAGATCCTCACCCATCGTCCCTGTGGTCATAGATCCAATGCTGGCACGCCGGTTGAGACCGCACCAGGTCGAAGGTCGGCTGACTTTCCCATCGGGAAGCTGGGACAGTTCTCACACAATCTCAGGCGTCAAGTTTATGTATGACTGTGTTATGGGGTACCGAAAGCATGAGGGCCAAGGTTGTATCCTTGCTGATGAAATGTATGATTTCTCACACATGGCGCTTGCTCATGTTTTGACTGCGCGCGTGAATCAAAGGGGGTTGGGAAAAACTCTCCAGGTTAGCGCCGCAATTTTAACGGGACAGGGCGCAATTAACCCTGTCTCAGACAATCACCCTCATTTGGACGTTGCTAAGCATGTTTTCCCTTTACCCACTTGACTTAGTGCTGATTCAGACTACCATGCAGAACAGAACCCGATTGCGGGTGTGGGACCCGTTGTTGGGAAGGTGCTTATCGTCTGCCCCGTTTCCCTCGTTAGTGTAAGTTGGGCTGTGACGGGCTGTCATCCTTGGCTGAACAATGGTCATAGAACTGGAAGAGCGAGTTCCACAAGTGGTATGTCCCTTGTCTATAGTTCTCGTCAATCATTACTGAATTTCTACTAGGTTAGGACGTGACCGCGTCGGGGTGCTCACCGGGGATAAGGGAAAGGCGGCAATCAGACAGTTTATCAACTCGTTAGTTTACCCGATCCTCTCTATTGCGGTTTTTTTGAGTTGATCCCCCTAGAAAAATTCACCAGGTCCTCCTGATAGGCTACGAGCGACTACGCACTGTAGTGTAAGTTATTGAGGAACCTGATTTTGGTCTCCGCATTTACTAAGCCTCCTGCCCTACTGACAAAGCGGCGATTTGGTTTACTGCAAGTAAGCACAGTCATTTATACAAATTGCTACACTTGATACCATTTCGGTTAGCCCTCCTATTGGTCTCATCATTGCCGATGAAGGCGCGTCTCTGTGACCCGAGCCGGCCGAACTTGTGCTAAGTAAACGCTAGGCCACCGCCTCAAGTCCGCCAATAACAAGACATCAACCATGTTTGGGGTGTTGAAGACCCCGAGGAGAATTATTCTTTCCGGAACGCCAATCCAAAATGATCTCGGCGAGTTCCACGCGATGGTAAAGATAAAATGCGTCTAGCTGCATTTTGTCTGACATTCACTTCAATGATTATCTAGGCGGATTTTTGCAACCCCGGACTACTAGGTCCGACCTATTTCCTTATTCAAGCATCTCGCTCACTGTCCTGCAGATGACTACGCCACCTTCCGTCGCGTATACGAGACACCTATTATCCGTAGTCGAGAACCGGGGTGTTCCACGAAGGAGGCAGAGCTAGGCGAGACTCGGTCGGCACAGGTAATATTTTCTCTTCTGCATGCGCTGGTGAATGTTTACACATGTCCTTTAGCTACTCGCCATATCCCGTAGCTTCGTTCTCCGACGTGATGCAAGCATTCTGAAAAACTTTTTACCACCAAAATGTAAGCACGCCCAAGGTATCTTGAGTGCTTTATTCACCCAAATTTCAGACGAATATGTCGTTTTTGTCACTCCAACTGCACTGCAACTGTCAATCTTCTCCAAGATCCTAAACCCCGACCGTTTGGATAACCTCATTGAACATTCCACGGCTGAGTCACTTGCCTTGATCAACCTGCTTACGAAGATAAGCAACAGCCCAATCCTCCTTAAAGCCGTTGCGGATAAGGCGAAGGCCAAGATCAGCCAGGGACAAGACAACATCGAGAGGACGACAGTCGTTGAGGAGGCGGTGAAACTGCTCCCTGAGCGCGCCCGAGTGGAAGACTTATCATTAAGTGGTGGGATTCATAGCTGGCTGCTGATTGTCAGACCTCACCAATTTCATATCAGGTAAATTGACAGCTCTAGCGAAGCTCCTCAGTGTGCTTAGAAAAGTTCGTCTTTGACACTTACGATTCTTCTGCATGTACCGACATTCTCACAGCATACCGATGAGAAGTGTATCGTTGTCTCCCATTATACATCTACTCTCAACATTGTAGAAGCATATTGCAAGAAGAAATCATATAGCTACCTTCGACTGGATGGGTGATCTTCCCGCGGTCTAGCTCATCGGTCGCAATGGCACTAACTGCATGTTACATTAGTTCGACGCCGGCGGCGAAAAGATCGGAGCATGTGAATATGTTTAACAAGTCTTCCCAAGAGCGTTGTTGTACGTCTGTCAACTCCCCCCAGTGCTGTTGGCCCACATGTTTTCTGCCATTAGTTCTGTTTATCCTCAGCTCCAAGGCGGGTGGCGTTGGACTTAACCTTATCGGTGCTTCAAGATTGTGTCTCGTTGATTCTGACTGGAACCCAAGGTGTGACGCTTTTACATGTCAGGTGAAACTCACTAACACCCACATTCTAGCCACGACCTCCAATCGATGGCACGCATTCATCGGTTTGTTACAAACTTCCGTCATTATTTTGAAAGCTGACAGTCACCGTAGTGACGGACAGAAACGGAGTGTCTATATTTACCGCTTTCTGACAACAGGAACAATCGATGGTGAGTTTTATCGCCTTTTGGGGGGACGAGACCTGACGCTACTGCACCGAACACAGAGAAGATCTACCAGCGTCAGGTCACAAAGCTAGGACTGAGTAGCAGTATGTTCCTTATCCCTATCCATTCGAGGGCGAGGTTAACTTTTTCTCCGTGGTAGCATTGATCGGAGATGTGAGAATCCACCCCAACAATTTTATCCTTGTCCTATTCCAATTTGCCTCCTACCGTAGGGCAAGTCTGACTCCAAATCTGATTCATTCACTCATAAAGAGGTGAGGCACGACGTTGAGAATTTCGGGCGTAGATTGACTAGGCTCGTGTAGCTGCGCGATATCTTCACTATTCACCCTGGGACTGCCTGTCACAGTCATGACCTTTTGGACTGCCCCTGTGATCGTACTGGGACTCTGGGAGACGACGATTCTGCCTCATTAGCTGACACTACTTTGGAAGATGATCCTGGAATCAACGTAGATGCTGCACCCGGCTTTATTGTCGCATCGCAAGTGAAGACCGCTGATTCCCAAAGGGCTGACAAAGCCGTGAGCACCCTTCTCTTGGCCTTGGCGTAAAGCGCAAGGATTTGACACTTGATTTACTAGTACTTGAAGAAGAAAAAAGCAGAGCTCGCCGCACTGGGCGAATGGACTCACATCAATTGTCTAAAGCCAGACGCTGGCGAACGTGTGCACGATGACATCCTCCGTGGTTTGCTGTACCAGCCACCATTCTCACAAGGTGAACAGGAGGACCAAGCAGCCACCTTACAAAAGAGCCGTATATCGTCGCTGCTGGACGCCGTTGATTTGGACAACATTTCGGGGCTAAGAGCAACCCCAGAGCTGACAGTTAACGATGTCCCGGGTGGCACCGTGTCATTTTTGTTCGAGAAGGGAACTTCAATGCTAAAGGATGAGGATGAGGGTCCCCTTCCTTCCTGACGGGCCATTCAGCTTCAGGCTCTAACTTTTCATATGAGTTTCTGACTACGCACCGACATATGTAACTAGATGAACGTTGAATAGAGGGTCATCCTGGTCGTCAAAGAGACTTCTCCCTGCGTATTCAAACCCTTCCACCTGGTCTTGTACACATGATACACGGCATTGTCCCCTGTGAGGCGATTTTTCAGCTTAGAGTTGTTCGCCACCGACACCGTGATGTATCATATCTTTTATCGCAAGTTCGGTAGTAACGTCACTTTGCCGGAGTGGTTAACGGGATCGCCTGCTATATGCAGATTAAGCGGTTGGGCTTTGCCCGCGAGTGTTCGAATCGCTCAGGTGACGAATTTTTTGTCCTTTTTTGTCGCGTTTCCTGTAGCATCACCGCGTCCGTCCATGCTTGTTTGGGTCTCGCGTATCGCGTAAGGCCACTTTCTTCGACTCGAATCATCAATGAGCGTGAATAAATACTCCAATTTGCCAGACATTGTTCGTATCTCTTATCACCCCTGTGATTGGTTAGAATAAACACCCTTAAAAACTGCAGGACTCCTCTGGAAAAGACGTCTACGAAACTGAAGATACTTTTCAATCCCCTCAGGATGAGGTAACATTCCGTTAGCATCAAGAAATACCGGTACTGATAATGTGTAGAATAACGATTCAAGCGACGATGAAGGACCTTCGTCACAACCACGAAAAGTGGCTGAACCTAGCGCGGCGGAGGGAATAGATGAAAGCAGCTTGGTCGACGCTGCTGAGGCTAGCAGACGATTTCGGCGCGCAGAGAGAAAGCGTCTGTAGCGTCTTGTATTGCTTGTCTTTAACTCACTTTGCATTGCAGGAACGCGCGAACGATCTTTGTATAAGTACCCTCCTTCACGCACGCCATCCCCGACCCCGACACACCCGCCTTCCCTTGCACTCCGTTTAAAGTTACTGCAATCTGAGCTCGCTTCTTTGGAAACGGAGCTCGCCGACCCTACAAGTCCACTCCTCGCGCGGGATCGTGAGCAAAGCCATATAGACCCTGGGGACCTCCTCAAGGGTCTCGTCGATGTTAAAGCGCGGCTCGCGAAATTCTCTGTAGGGCATGAAGGCCGGGTGCGGCTAGTTCAAGGTGTACTGCAAGACCTGCCTCTGGTAGACCATGCTGCAGAGACGGTTCCCGAGAAGAGCGGAAACAGGGCTAACAAAGAAGGAGAGGAGTCCCACAAGTCCTTACAGAGTGCCAAGGACACCGCAGAGATAGATCGACGTGTCGGGGAGCTAGAAAGGCTCATCGGCTCGGCCAGCACATCGCTTGACGATGTATGCCCGCTCTTCCTTCAGTTTTATGGAAAGAGTGCTTAATTGTGACACACGTAGAGCTCAGCCATGCCGACGCCGCTTCTACCGCTTCTCTCTCGGTTAAACACACAACTCACCGTGCTCGCGCAGCCTCGACACCTAGATAACATATCGCGCCGCCTCAAGCTACTCCTCTCCGACCTTGACCGATTGGCAACTGCGAACCAACAACACCGCCGCAGCGTAGCAGCCGAGACTGGCAGCTCCGCCAACACACCGACCACTCTGTCCGCATCACTCCAAGAGCAACTCGCGCCAGCCCTAGCACGTCTTGTTCCCGCGCTCCCGCAGATCCCCCACATTCTCGCCCGTCTGCGCACACTCGCGACGCTGCATGCCTCCGCTTCCCAATTCGGTAACGCACTGTCCGCGTTGGAGGAGGAGCAGCGCCAGTCGCGCGAAGCACTTGACGCGCTGAATCAAGCCGTCGAAGGCGTCGAAGGGAGCCTCGCTGACAATGGGCGAGTAGTGAAAGGGAACGTAGCTGGCTTAGAGGAGCGGATAGGTGCACTGACTAGACGACTGGACGCACTTGATGAGTAGTGTGCTCTCAGCGTGATACCGTTTAGAGTCCCCTGGGCCAGCAACACTGACATAGTTCGCGACATTATAAGATTATGCAAGCAAACAGAAAGCACGGTGCATTGGCGGGAAATCCTGGCCCGCGATAAAGGCGCGGAGAAAATGCTGTACTAGAAAGAACAATCCTGGCGCAGTGACTGGATTAAATGCTGAATTGTTCACTTTGCGTTATCAGAGCTAAATATCGTGATACCCGTCTTCTTTGCAGCACGTCGCGTCGTCTAACATTTATCGTAACTGCCACCTAAACTCATTTCCCCGTGGGAGGTTGAGGGTAGGTAAACGATTGGGTTCTGTAACTTTTTAATGTAGTGCCTCGTCATGAATATGGAGTCTGTATTAGTACATCGGAGCAGAGGGACTATATCTGATGCTCACCAGTAAGATGGCGCATTTCGACTTCTCATCCTACCTCTCTTCGCTATTATCCCTACCTCACGACGCGATCACCGTTCAGACTCTCACAGGAGGCGTCACTAACTTGACCGTCCGAGCGCGCTTCACACCCGCAATCACATTGACCCAATTCGACACTAGTGCTAGTTCAGAAGAACCGTTAGAGAGCGTGGTTCTCAAATATGCCCCGCCATTCCTGCCGAGTGATCCTACCCAACCAATGTCTGTCTATCGGCAGGTCATCGAAGCGAAAGCGCTGGACATTCTCTCCGGATCGACCGTACCAGCCCTCTGCACCCTTCTGAAAAAGTTCCCGACTCTGCGCATTCCGAAGCTCATCCACCATGATACCGAAAAAAATGTGCTTTGGATCACGGATCTGGGAAATGCAAAGACCCTCTCCGACCACTTGATGACCTCCGACCCTCTGTCCACGCCGAACAATCATCTACAGGAGATCGCTACGGTTCTCGGCCAATTCCTGCCCGAGTTATACCTCTCCGTCCGTGATCCACAACCAGACACACTGTCGGTCCTTTCCAACCCTGACCGCACGGTGGAGACGTTTACACTTCTGGCCACCATGACCAAGTCGATCCTCGTTTCACTGGACGTGCCTGACGCGGACGACCTCTCCGTGCGAGTCGAGCGCGCGTTGCAGAGGATTGGGACTGTGGAGCCGTGTCTCGGCATGTGTGACCTTTGGCCAGGGAGCATCCTGATCGACGCGCAGGGAAATTGCGGTCTGGTGGACTGGGAGTATTTTGGCTTATCCAGCGCTGGCTCGGAAATGGGAATGCTAGGTAAGCCTGCTGCCTGTTTACTTTATCCACACATGTGATACCGATCTGTGATCCGCTCAGTGGCGCATCTGCATATCATTCTTCTGAATAGCAAGTCATCTCAGGCGGCCCTGACGAACACCAAGTCGTTCATAACCACTCTGCTCCGCACATATGCTCAATACGCACCTCCCCCGTCACCATACTTTAAGCATCAGGCGCTCACCGCCCACGGACGTGAGCTTGTCACTGCCCTGGACCTTTTCTCTAATGAGTTGGACGAGCCCTCGAAGCAACGCGTTGTTAAGGCCGGTATTCGGAGTCTGAAGGCTGCTGGGAACTCAGAGGCGGATATCAATCTCTTCCATCTCGATGACGAGGACAGCGATTACCCGAGTTTGAAGGAAGGAATTTTGGCTTTGCTGGGTGCTTAATTGATCGCGCGATCGCGCGAGAACCCATGGTATTTCCACTTCGTATTCATCACAAATCTTTGAAAGGCCCATATGTACTGTACATGCTACGTGAATGATTATAATAAACTGACCATGAGATCTCATGGATTCGCCCCAAGCGTCTTCAATTTCAAATTTCATCCACGTTCGCTTCAATAATTGCGTCTTCTCTCCTCGTTGTCGGATTTGTGCCTGCCAGAGCTTTGCGGAGGGTCTCGGGTCTAAACCACTTATCCTTGGGCAGGAGCCACCAGGTCAGCACCGCAAAGATTGTCGGTTGGGCCGTGTGGACTCAGAAGACGGTTCTTTAGAGGAAGCAGGTTGCCACTGCCAAGGCCCTCTGTAAGGCCCTCTGTAGAGACCATTCTCACCCTTCACTCACTTTTTCATCAATAATGCTGGTTCCCGCTACTTTAAATAAGCCACATTCCCAAATACTTCTACTCATATTGTAGTACCTGGTAGTAGCAGCACAATCATCTCGCAACCAGTAACTCACATGCCTATATTAGATATCCAGGTAATACCTGGCAACGTCCTATACATATAATGATGGGTTTTTAGTATGTGTTCGCGTGTAATAAGACGCTCGGATGATGTAGGTGACAAGGTGTAAGCATATACAAAAAAGGTCATTCCTGGCTGTCCGCTCAGTTTGTTGCATTCCTCAGAATACAGGACTTAAAAATCATCTCACCAAGGAAGGTTAGAGCTGTCCGGCGGTCTGCCTGCGTATGCCGAAGAGTTCGATGAGTTCTAGATATCGTGTGTCAGGAGCGCCCCGAAAGAAAGCAGAGGAGATCGAACCTTGCAGCCTCGCCTCTTTCTTCTCGCGCGGCGTCTCCCTGTTTTTCATACCAGAAAAAGCCTATGATAAGGGTCAATGTCGCGTTGTTAGAATGTCGCCGTCGTTGGTGTCACCTCTTTTATCAATTTCTTCTTCTTTTCCTGTATGTCAAGAACCTGGCGACAGACTTTCAGGATGACCCGCAAAGCAACTGGTCCCGTACCTTTGCCTCCACCGTGTTTTCAGCAATAAGCTGATAGACGTGAACGGTTTTTTTCTGGCCAATCCTAGGAAGGTATATTTCTCAGGCTCTCAATCTTAGGGTAATTATATTCTCACCTATTGCATCTATCGATCGCTTGACTCTCGATGCCTTCCTGCCACCACCTGAAATATAAGATATAAGCCGAACATTTCTAGATTTACCGCTTCTAAGCTCACGGGTCCATTCTATTCATTCAAAGGTCAGCGTAATCCAGAACAACCCCGGGAAACACTCACAGATAGATATTGTTTGCAACTGTCAGATTGAGGCCAAGCGCGCCCGCCTTCAACGAGATGAGCATGATCTTAGGGTTGATACCGTTTGTGATCGACGTCTTGTGCACAGCAGTGTCCTCCACGGGCGTGAGTTGCGACCGAGTTGCTGCCTTGCGCTTGCCTTTCGCCTTAGCCTTGCCATTTTTACTCTGCGTGGGAGCGCCACCTACGCCGTCACTGTCAGCGTCCATCCCTGGCACGAAGTCATCGTCGCCGTCACGATCAATTGATGTGACCCCAGTGTCTTGGTGGCTCTCTCTGGCGTTGGCCCCGCCACGGCGTGAGGTCCGCGCACTACGTCTCGTTGGTTGTGCCTCTGACACCGGAGCAATTGGGGCAGGATGGGCACCCATAGCTTCGCCGGAGTCATGCTCAATCGGAACACAGAAAGCCTCCAGTGTTTCCTGTCGCCTCTTTGCAGACATCTTGCCATCAAATCGGACATATGGGATCCTGTAGGATAATATCGGAAGTGAATGATGGAGAACTAGGCCGCAGTGAGGTACTGACCCTTCTTTGTCAAGGACCTCTGCAATCTTTTTCCGACAAAACATCAGCACCAATGACACGACAGTCAGGACAGTGGACATACTTTATCCAAAAAAGTCGTAAATTGAGAGAATACCAGCGACTTCTCATTCTCCGGAGTTAATCGCAAGAGGTGTAATAGCTGGTCTATCTTAGCCGAGGATCCCGTGCGCAGGTCGGTCGGTTCGTCCAGGTCGTCCTCAGTACGTATAGGCGCCTGCGTTAAGTCGATTGGCGGAGGAGGCTCTATGAGGTCTCCCATACCGAGAGCGCGACGATCCATGGGACACTTAGCATCGCGGGTAATGATCTCCACGATACTGATCTACGCTGAGCTTGTTACGTACAGCTTAAGATTGCCTGGACTCACCAAGCTAAGCAGAACCTGTGCGAGCAAGCAGTGATCCGGGGATCATCTAGCACACCGAAGCAAATGGGGCATTCTTCGCTGTCCTCAATGGCTTGCAAAAGAAGACTTTGCAAGCGCGCCTTTTCCTCTGGATTGACTGGCATCACACTATCGTTGTCTTCATCCATGTGGCGCAGTTGGTCGATGTAGTCGCTGGGAATGAGGCCGGGATGGAGCGCTAGCTGGCGTAGGCGAGTGAGCATACTCAGAGCATTAGTTGAGAACTATCGCCAGGTTAATAACTGAACAGCACAGCAAAGACGACTGCCATACAGATAGGGTACTAGACTCCCTCAGAAGACCCTCGATGCGCTCCTTGGACAATTCTTCGATGGTGTCATATAGTTCCTGTGGCAATAATTAGGCGAATTCGCGAAGGCTCGGCGAGGGTTCATACCCTTGCTTCGGGGTTCAAAGTAACGGGGACGACCGTCATTTCCACCTAAGGGATAATGATTATTGTTAGTTTCCTGGATAGGTTTAGATTTTCGACGCACCCCCGGCAATGGGATAAGGTGATTCCCGTTTTTGTCTTGCATCTACAACACGATCAACCGACGAACATCAGCCGGGGTTTATTTCGACTTTACTCACCTCTTTCGTCCGTCGAATGCAAATCTGCGACATGATGGCCTAGACAACCATTCCATCAGTACACAAGTCTTCATCTCTGCTCAAGTGCTCACGCGAAGTAATTCCGCGCCAGAGGGATCGCCATACTTCAATGGGCGGAGAAGCAGCCGAGTCTGGAAGTCAGGATTGTCAAGAGGGCTACAGACCCTGAGGAACGTAAGAATGGAGCCCAAGTCCTATTGGCTCGTTAAATATAAGGCCATCATGATACAGTGCTGGACGTTCACCTGTGGAGAGTTGATCTGCATGACAGAAGTTAGCTCAAAAAAGCAGCCGAACCGAAACAGCTCACTATCGGTGTTCCTGTCAAAACCCAACGTCGTTGAGCGTTAAGCGCGCACACCGATTGCGCCATCTTTGTCTTGGGGTTGCGTATATTGTGACCCTCGTCCAGAATGACGCGCTAGGGTCGCGTCGGCATCAACTCCCGTGGATAAAAGAGAAACTGAAGCACCTTCCATTGGACCCCGAATAACCTGCCCGCATCCTTCTTCCGTCTCTTGCCCGCCGCCCCGTCAGTGGAACCATTGTGCTCACCGACGACTGTTTGGTATGTGGTGATAACAACGTCATACTTCTGCAAGTCCTTCGCGGACATATCACGATTTGTGCCGTAGTAAACAGCGTAACTCAAAGTGTCGGGCACACAGTGATCTTGAATCTGCTTTTCCCAGTTGGAAAGCACAGAAAGCGGGACAACTGGGATGGACTTCAGCCACGATGCGGAATGCCACTGCGATTGACATGCCTATGAGTGTGCTCTTGCTGCACTCTGGTGAAACATCATTCTTCGTCGCTAGGATGAGGGCTATCATCGTGAGGGTTTTCCCCTATCAGCAGTAAAACGTTAAGTCGAGACACATAATAGTATTAGCAAACAAGTACCAAACCCATGCTATCGCCACACAAGGCACCCCTCCCGAGCACTGGGGGGACCTCCTGGGGTGTCTTTGTTACAACTACAGCGCGACGACGTCAGCCACCAGCACTAGGCCAACCGTGATGAATACGTACTATTGTAGTAATAGGCCTGCACGACAGTGAATTAAGCACTTTAATAAGATTTAGGAGTTGTACGTGCCTTGGAGCCCGTCTTTCTATACTGCCAGAACTGCACTGGCTTATCCTCTTCTTTTGTTGGGAGTTTCGGACTTTCGTGCTCAACCGCCCACTGTAATGCCTGCTTCTGTGGACGTGCGAATAGACTGAGCACCATCCAATGTCGAAAATGAGGGTGTCACGTGCCTGGTGTCTCAACAGGTCAACACGAAGCTCGCCACTCCTGATGCTGGGTGGGCTAGGGTGCTCTGGCAAATTCCAGACATCTTCAGTTGAACACAAGGTGTCGAGGAGCGAGCTGCGACGGCCTTCGTCGTCAACCCTCTCCAGATTGTCGAGCATCTGCTTGAGTTCCGCCGCTCGAGCGAATTCCTCCTGTTGTTTCCTGAGAGCTTCGGCCGTCTGGGAAGTAGAGGACATCTGTGCACCGTAGCCCGAGGGTGCTGAGGACCTGCCAGTGCGGCTGGTCGGAGTGGCCCATTGAAGCGATGGACCAATTTGGTCGCGTTTGTCGGCGGCTCCGTAAAGCTTCAGAGTGCTGGATTTTTGTTCAGTAGTGGATAGCATATATTCGCCTTGTGCTTACACAGATAAGGAATAATTGAAGCTATGCACTGCAAAACTTATTAAGGAAGATACGGGATCAGAGGAGGCCTACTTACAATTCCCTTCGTTCATGGTGCCTTCGACTGTAATCAAACCCGCATCGATAAGGGGTGCAAGCTTGGCAGCTATCTGTCGAGGAATATGGCCGACTGGCGTACGACCTATGTTCTGCACTGCGATGGCGTTGCTAACCGTCAAAAGTAAGGCATTCATATTCAGTTGAGGCAAAGCTCAGATGGCCCACCGATCATATTTGTTGTGCGGTTCTCTGATGAGGCGAACTTGCTCCCCGATATCAACAAGGCCTGCCACGCAGACCGTCATGACAGGCCCATGAAAATGAGATAGCGCAGACGCACCTTTGTAGTATTGTACGCCTACTACGTTTGATGATACGGTGCAATATAGTTCGTCAATTTGCTCCTCTACGACTTCCTCAGCGTCAGCTCCTTCTTCCCAAGCTGCGCCTCCTGTGGCCGCTTGGCGGGCCGCGGCCTGAGTCGGGGAAGGCATCACTACGTTATGACTCTGCGACGGCCCCGGCGCGGTGTCTGCTTTACGCTTTTTCGGGCTTGATGCAGGTGCTTGGGTGGATGTCGATTGAGAAGACTGAGGTATTGGCTGTGATGACGATGAAGCCCCGGTAAAGTCTGCTGGGTCTACGCGTCGCCTCTGCACTGCCAGGCGTACGCGCGCCTGATCTTCTGCGCGCAGGCCCGAGAACCCCGCGACGCGTTCAACACCATATGAGGAGAGATTTCCCAGTATTTGAGGTGTCACGCAGCCCCTATTATGCGCCCGTCTTGTTGAGAAGGACGATCAGCGAAACGCGCTGGAACTCACCAGTGCTTCCACTGCACGACCTCGCCATAGGAATTGCTGACGACATGGCCATAGCGAAGCTCGCCCTGAGGAATGGGGGAACTCCCACAGCGCTTGCCGTGGCATTTCGCCCTGGAGCTCTTACTATACTTTGGACAGAGGGACGCATATGCGCGCATAAGCCTCGTCAAACGAAGGAGAATTCTAGGGACGCTACCTCAATATGATGAGGCGCTGTTGACCCAGCATTACCGAAGGGGAAGCGTCCTCCGTACATGGCTCTGTGACCTCGTATACGAAAAACAGTGGTGTAGGTAGTATGGTCCTGTGGAGAGTGGCCTAGGGTACTCGGTCAGTCAGGGTTAGGTAAGAAAGAGGTCTGAATGAGAACGATGTATTGTAGAGGGTTCGCGTACAAGTACAGACAAAACTGTTGGCTTCTCTCCTCTCCAGATTTTATAATCAACGAGACGGTGTCTTTAATGTCATCTAGAGCCGACGGAGCGCTGGGACGCGTCTTGTCACGTAAACAGACGCCAATAAACGTAAACGCGATACTCTATTTACAATACCGTACTGCAATTCTACAGTGAGTTGGTCGAATTCAGCTAGTAGCGTTTTCACTCCAACACCTCGTCCTCAAAAATGGCAGTCTTCAATACCGCATCTTCCCGTACCAGCCCGCGGTACATACCCGGACAGTTCAGTGGCGTCGCAACTACATCACCGATTATATTGCTTCCATTACAATAACAATAGTACAACACTTACCGTTGCCTTCATTGTCGAGCGCGATGACGCCCCCTATACCCTCCTCCCTGCGCAGCGCCTCGACGACCGACCGCGCAGCCTTATGCACAGGCTCGTTGAGGTACTGCATGCGGTGTGCCACCGTCGCCGCCGTATTCTGGCGAATAAAGTACTAGCGGCGACGCGCACAATGAATGTGTCAGCACGCACACTCCCGATGATCATCGCGTCGCGAGAACCAGACGCACATCGCCATCGCCCGTTCCACTCACCCCCACAGCGCGCACCTTGCTCCCCCAATGACGGGGCACCCACCACCGCCACCTCCGCCGCGCGGGCCACTCCTCCGCCCAGAAGCCCGCACCGTTGTGGGGCGTGTCGCCGACGCGGCCAGGGAGCTTATTGGTGCGACCGCCGGTAGACGTGCACGCAACGATGCAACCGCGCACGTCGAGCGCGACGGCGCCGACCGTGCCCGTCGGCATCACGTCCAGCAGCCCCTCGTCCTCGTCCCCATCCCCATCCTCGCTCTCCCCTCCGCCAGGTGGCTCGTCTTCGGGCAGCCCCAGCCCGCGCCGATGCTCCCGCCAACGTGCGGGCGTGTAGAAGTACGACGGGTTGACGAGCGGGAGGCCGCCGAGGTCCTCCGCGGGAGCTCCGGAGAGGAACGCGTGACGTGTGCTGGCTGGGGAGAGGTAGAGCGCTCGTGCGAGCTGCGAGGGGTTGCGCGTCCGTGTGAGGAGGGTCAGCGAGAGTGCGCGGCGCGAGGACGGGATGTGGGGGTGCGACGCGGGCGGGCGGGAGAGCGCCAGGGACGCCTCGAGTTCGTTCTGTGTGGGCGTGGACCATTATTGCATACAGTACACACCCTGAGAGAGGAAAGTGGACGCACGAAGCCGGCCGAGTTGAACACAGCGCCTTTGCCAGAATTGAAGATTGGATTGTCTGCAAAAAGATAGGAAAAAGATATGGTGCAGTCCAAAGGGTTGGCCCCAGTTTCTACCGCGAGGCTGATCCGCTACCACGTACCTTCCATGACACTCACGGCCGCGACGGCAGCATCCATCGCCTCTCCACCCGAGCTCAGGACTGCGTTTCCAGCCTGTAGCGCCGCGCGCAACCCGGCATGGTAGCGTGCCTGTTGCTCAGGCGAGGATCTCTCCCGTAGTATCGTGCCTGCGCCACCATGGATGACGAGGACGTGCTTGGGCGCTGAGTCCTTCAAATACTTCGGCTTGTACAACAGCGGCCATTTCTCGTTTGCAGACTCGGACAGCATGGCGATGATGATTTAAACGTACACGATGGGTAGTGAAAAAAGGTGTTGATAATAGTAAGATATCTCCGCAAAAGCGCGCTGAGTATCGTGTCACTGCGCGTGGTGCATGTGCAGGGAACGACTCGGAGAAATAAGGTGTCACGGTGCTATTACATGCTCCGTCTCGGCGACCTTCCTGTAGTGTCCTACCTTCCATTATGCAAGGGGGTCTGGCCAAGGACACGGACACCTTGGCAAACTTTGGCCAACGCTACTGAAGGTATTCATTTCATAGACGCGATGCCTACCAGATGCGATGAATTAGCCTTTTTCCGGACAACAAACGAGGCCGCTGTGTAACTGTTGTAAGTTACCAACGTTATGCCACTGTACATGGCGCCCATCTTACTCGTACTGAGAGACGTGGCGCTGGCGTGCCCCTGTTAGTGTACTATATCCATGAATAGACAAGCCTCCCATGACCAGAAACCGGGAGCCTGAGAATCCATCACGGTCACCGTCCACGCATCGACTGTATAATACTGTCCCCTCCATCAGTCCGTCTTCGGTGTCGAGTCCTTCTTTCGATGCTCAAGGGTACTGGTCCTGCAAAGGAACGGAAGACGACTGGGTCCACGGGTTCAGCAAAGTACGACGCCATGCTCCGTAGCGAGGCAGTCGAACATAGGGGTTTTGTGAAACTGCTCACTCGCCGACCCTAGCTGCCTGAAGGTCCATAGGTGCAGGGCTGCTGTCATTGGATAGGCGAGTGGCGTTTTCGGCTGTAAGATGACGAGATAACAGATATATTTTACAGTACTACAACCATCCAAGTCAAACATGATTAAAGATGACTCAACTTGATGGCATGTGCGGAGATCCACAATGGTACTACATAACAATGTCTATCGGATAGCAAGTCGGTCCTAAAAGCTGTTATGTCAACGATGCTAGGGTGATTGACCATCTCGAGATGACTTGCAAGTAAAAAGTTTTACGACGCGTTCCGTGAAGGAGCGTCGGTGCGATTGCAAAGATGGGACTTGTGGTTTAGATGAATCGAGGTCCAACTGCTGCTCCTTAGTCGATGAGCATCCTACATAGGGAGGCGGCTCGGCGACCGAACCAGAGGCCTGAGGAGTGGATGCGACGCGTAATTCCACGATTTCGAATCGCTTGAGCGCGGCCACGACGACAGGCCAAGCCCTTTTCCCGATTCGTACCGTCTTTGGTTCACTTGAACTACTACCGCGGGTGACTACGCTGACTTCTAAGCATATTAGGTCACGATCGACGTCTCTGAGCGCTGGAAAGGCCTCTACAGCAAAATCGACGGCTTGCTGGACCCCGGGACCGGTGAGTGTGATCGCATGAGCGATAAAAAATTTTGACAGACGCACCTCGTAGGTCTCCCCCAACGTAACATAAACCATTTCCGAGCCGAGGCGGTAGGTGAGGATATCGGGGAGAGTTCGATCGCGAGCCACATTGCCAGACACCCCTGTAGAGCCCGAGACGTTCGCGCCTGGAACAGATACCGCAGCCGAGGAGTGTGGGGAAGACATGAATATCGGAGTGGAGCTAATTATGCGCTAGCATGGAGGTGTCTTTATATAAGACCATTGCTGACCTCTAGGTGGATCTGGATCGCCAGTCTTAGCAGCCAGACCATGACGGTAAGATGACGTCATAATGTCGCCTGGAACCGTGAAGTAGCCACAATTGGTCTACCATTCCCGGAAAAACCGGGCCGTGATGCCGAGTTGGTGCACTGCGGTGCGCAGTAATGAACGGTACCAGTAGTACTCGTATCTCTGTTTGACGCACTCTACCATGATGATTAACACTCCTGACGACACCCCGTCTGTGAGAAAGGCTGGTGACCAGGCCCAGCATCCCACTCCCCCCACCTTAGGGCAGAGGGGCCCGAGTCCTCCTCCTCCGCCATACACAAATTACCAGAGTACCTCTCAATACGTTGTTGCAGCAGCTTTTCCGGAACCCAGAGAATCCGCAGGAAGACGCTTCGTCAAAGCGTTCCTGGTCGCAGTCTCGATCTGGGTCCTTGCTGGAATCTTTGTATCGTCCACTGTGGAGCTGTCTCGGCTGAAGAGACCGCCGGCTCGGTGGGTGAGTGGCATTGGCGTGCCTGGGTGCCCTTCAATCGGTGACTTCGGAACCTTTGAATATTATGAAGGATAATATAGCTTCCCCAACGATCGAGGACGGCAATATCGACAGCTGTGTCCAGTGGACAGGCGTATCTGATCCAGGACACCCACACCTTCCGCCGTTCGTCTCTGGCGCGTGGTCACAGGCTAGATTAAACCTGCCTCTTGACACAGATGGCATCTATTTTGCTGCTCATGGTGCGTTCGAGTCCGGTAAGTTGTACGTTGGCGAGTCGAGCGAGGCAAAGGACGTATCGGTCAAGGTCTTTGTGCATCATCATGGCACAGGATCTCTCGCTCGTGCTGCCGTCTGTAGACTCAGCCGTGACGACGGGCAGATTGGTGTTGGCATTTTTGTGCGCAGCTCGTGTCTGCTGTGTCGTTTTCTGCGTATTGACTTACGCTGACGCAGACTCCGCTCAATTGGCATAATCACTGGCCCATAGGCTCAAGGGACAATCTGCGCTTTGTGGTCGCGGTGGAGCTCCCCTCCACTCGCGGCGGCGAAGTTCGTTATATGCCGTCTTTCCATGCGGATTTACCCATGTTCGCTTTGGCCATGGGTGATTTATCTGCTTTCCACTTTGGCGACTTAGTTTTGAAATCGACACATAGCTCCATCCAAGTAGAGGTATTGGTCCTCAAATTTATATCTGTGT
Source organism: Lactarius sp. MG50 (assembly GCA_003314065.1). Taxonomy (NCBI): domain Eukaryota; kingdom Fungi; phylum Basidiomycota; class Agaricomycetes; order Russulales; family Russulaceae; genus Lactarius; species Lactarius sp. MG50. The sequence goes on from QLOZ01013612.1 coordinate 78,404, forward strand.
GGTGGCTGAGCCCTCGCAGGGAGTCATCGCCAACACTTTGAAAGTCCACACAACGAACGGTCGCATCACTGGCACTTTCAACACCACCGACTCTCTTGCACTCATAACCAGCAACTCGCCGGTCTCAGTAAAAATCGGTGCAGAGCATGGGATACCTGATAAGTCGACAGAAGTGTTTATTCAGACCAATAATGGGCTCGTGCTGTCCTTCTAATCGCGTTTTCATTCATTGAACTTTTCTTTCCATTTAGACCTATCGAGGCTGATATATCGCTGACATCAACGTCTTCACCTGGCGCAGGTGGTGCCTTTGGCGTGCACACGCATACTACAAATGGCCCCATAAACATCCTTTTCGATGATTCTTCCGTCGACTCAGTCCTCAATTTTGATGCACAGTCGACAAACTCACCCGTCCACACGGTTCTGCATCGCGCCTACGAGGGTACATTCTCAATGCAGACTACCAATGCTGACGTAGTACTCGACCATTCGCGTCACGGTAACGTCGAGGATCCTTCCGGTCATGGTCGCAAGCGAAGGTTATCCATGCATGCTGTGAACAGGCACGTCATGTATGGCGAAGTCAAATGGGTGCCATCAGACAACGATAGCCGAGCTGGTTCAGTAGACATCGCGACAACCAATAATCTGATCAAATTGACTATTTAATGTGTTATTGTGATCTTACTAGTACCATGCGTAAACGAGCAAGGATCGCCTCACGATGCTGCAGCAGAGGCAAAGGGTGAGTACAAGCTCGTCCGGCTCGCATCCGCCTCATGTAAGGAGTCGAGTCCGTTTGTGGAGTCACGTTATTCGGTTACGGGCGGCATTATGATAGTCTCGGTTTCATCCGTTGCCTCTCGGCACCCTCCGTAACTTCCGAACGTCAGGATTTTCCAGGGCATCACATGTCCTTCAATCACCATCTTAGAGACCGTCCCTGATTTGAGTGGCCCTCCTCCGGAACGATAGCCTAAAATTGACCAACTGCCACATGCACAAAATTTGAGCCGACTTTTATCACATCATGGCCTACGAATCTGCCCCCAGGGTGCCAGGAATAATCTTGTTTTCCTGTTTGTGACGTGGTACAGAGGGTGGGGTCACTGGTCAACCCGGCATCTTCCAACCCCGTCCTCTCGTACTCATCTGCTTTTTGATGGCATCCACATGCTCCAAGAGGGTCATGGGAAGGTAATTTCAACTTGATTGTCCTCAGCCTGCATCAGCTGGGACTAGGGTCATATCCCAGGTTTGTTCGGGGTTGCCACTTTGCGGCGACGGGTGGTTCTGTCCACTGGTGCTGAACTTAATTAAGGGCTTGGAGAAGGCGCCAGATGACGTCCATCTGTGACCGAGCCAATCAGGGAGGTATGCATGTAGACTCACTCCACGCTGACGACCTAACTTCTTCTGTAGATAACAAGATGCAACAATACATCTACTGGCACGTGCAAGTATCTTACTGTAATACTGCACAGTCTATGTATCCGCCAGCGCGTACCGCGTCTTCAAACCTCGTCTCCAACATTGCCTCTGGCTGCTCTCATGATGCGCTGCGCATCAGGAGGAATGTGCAGCCCCACAGGTGGAGGTCACCCAATTCAACTGCTCACGACCACGTGCCCTGCCATATACTACAGTGACTATGGGGGTAGGTGTCAAACGCGAACCACCACCATCTTGTCTAACTAACACAATGACTGATCCTTGGCCTCAGTGCCTTGTCAACTCCTTTTTGTCAGTGAACCAACCCCAATACGCCACTGACAAAGACGTCTACTACCCTCCATACACTCGCCTTCTCTACCACCTTTTCGGCATGAGGGCCCATTCGAAATTTGTCAAGCTCGACTGTGAACAACGCAATGACAGAGTCATTTCGTTGTTCACTGTGGGGCTTGACAAGCACCTCGTTTTCTTTATTGAAGTCAAGCCACCGGCGACCTTATCCCTTGACTCGAAGCGCAGGCAAGCGAATAACCAGATGCGTGGTCACTTCCGCGATCTTCGCCACTACCTCGTTACGCCCCGGCTCCCCGGTATCAGTGTATTTGGCACCTGCATGCCAACAACAGAGTCACGCCGCGTGCGATCACGCCCGATCCACATTACTTCAATGATGTGGCTCCTGTCGAGCAATGGAATTGCGACATTCTTGAGGATGAAGGCATCAATCACATGCGCCAGGTGGTCCAGGATGTCAAGGCTACGTGTCAGGCTTTGGAGAATTGAACGTTATGACTTTTCCCCCAGTAGTCAACTTGGAGAGCAGTGGGCACCATTGCTGAATTTATCCTGCTGGAGAATCTGCACTATGTTGTTATTTCTGTACAAATATTTGCCACGGCAGTGACCGCGGTTTGGGGTGACCGCGACTCGAGATTTAGAGTCCAACTACTGTATGTCCAAAACACCAACGATGTGAGGCGTTGGTATGAAGCATGCCGGCATGAACCAAATCTGAGCACTGACTTCACGAGTATCTATGGCTGCTCAGCGCTCAGCACCTGCACGTGACGTGGACTGGTGGGTGGTTTACACGGTTACAATACGACACAGGGTATGATGATCTCCGAGTCAACATTCAGTTAGTGTGAGCCCAATACCGCCGCTTACAGCCTCTGCCTGAGACCGCT
>QLOZ01013615.1:0-22376 GCA_003314065.1 Lactarius sp. MG50
TGTCACTCTCCGTCCTCTGCTACTGTCTCCTCTTCACCTGGTTTATCACCCTTTACATCCTTAAACCGCTATTCTTTCTCATCGTTGCCCGTTTCCGCTCCCCTCTTCGCCTTATTCCCTCCCCTCCCTCCCCATCTTTCTTCGTCGGAAACCTTGCACAACTTATCGACCAGGAGAACAACGACATCTTTCGCATCTGGACGGATCAGTATGGTCACACCTTTACTTACCGTGGCTTCATTAGTGGCCACCGGTTGCTCACTACCGACCCTCTTGCGCTTTCCTACATTCTCGGACACGCGTATGACTTTCCAAAACCTGAGTTTATCACGGATGCCCTCGCAGAAATGGGGGCTGGCCACGATGGTCTTCTCACCGTTCAAGGTGATGTACATAGACGACAGGTCTGTCATGTCTCTCTCTGTCTGCTGCGTCACCACTCAGTCTGATGGTGACTTGCTTACCAGCGCCGGATCATGGTATCGTACATTGACATTTCGTGATGCCAACTTGTTTCCTCTGATACTTCGTCGTCACAGAGCCAAGCATTTTCTCCCTCCCACATCAAATCAATCATACCCATTTTTCGCCAAAAGGCCGAGCAGGTGTGCATTTCTCGAATCCCCTCTGATGGCTATTAATTTACTCGCACCCTTTCCCCCGTAGCTGCGTGACATATTTATGCAAATGGGAGACCTTCCGCCCCAAGATTCCGCAACTGACCCAAACCATATCTCTACGTGCCCTAATTCGTGTGCCACACGTCACTCACTACTCGAACCTGCACACCACGCCTCATCCACACGACATCGAACGTCACTTCCGTCTGCCACTAACTCGCCCGTAACTACTTGTCCCACTGTCGATATTCTTCCTTGGCTCGCTCGCGCGACGCTCGACGCGATCGGGGAAGCTGGTATGGTCTCTTCTCATAATCTCCTATGCTTGTGTTCTCATCCCCGTCTCAGGATTCGGCTACTCCTTTCATTCCCTTCCACCACCGGGTTCTGACCCTCACCCCTCTGACAAGTCTGAGGGCGAGCTTGCACGCGCCTTTTCTTCGGTCTTTTCCACAGTGACCGAGTTTAGCGTCGTGTCCGTTCTCGCTGTCTGGTTTCCCTTCCTACGACGATTTGTGCGTCACTCCGTTTTACTGAGAACGTCTCCAGAGTGTTCATGTACGAGCTGCAGAACCCAGACACCCGCGCTAGGCAAAAGGCCAAAGACACCATGTTGCGCATCGGCACGCAGCTCATCGATGCATGCAAAACCGCTCATCTAGGACATGAACCTAGATTCGATGCCCCAATTTCCCGTGACATCCTGTCCGTCCTTGGTGCGTATCACGCCTCTTCCCTGTATTCCCCCTCTTAACGATGACGTGGTTTTCTTAGTCCGCGCAAACGCTGCCACCTCGCCATCCCAAGCGCTCACTCACTCAGAAATGCTTTCCCAAATCTCTACTTTCATCGCCGCAGGACACGAGACGACGGCATCTGCGCTCACTTGGACACTGTATGCCCTTGCGCGTGCACCGGCGGCGCAGAGCCGGTTGCGGGCAGCGATTCGCGCCTGCGACACGGAGGATTTCCAAGCAGCGCTTGACTTACCACTCCTTGAATACACTGTTCGTGAGGCCCTTCGCCTACACGCACCTGTTGGCAGCACGATGCGCATCTACGCTGGCGCAGCACCCGAATGCTTTGTGCCTCTCCAGCACCCGGTACGGGTACGTGTACCGACCTGGCGTCGGCTTTCTCGCTGGTTCCGACACCATGGTCGTCCCTCAAACAATGGAGAAGAGGAGAACGGCCGATGGCACTTGGAGAGTAGTATCCACCTTCGTCATGGCGACATCATCACTATTCCCATTCAATCTGTCAACCGTGCCCCAGACATTTGGGGCCCTGATGCTCGGGTTTTCCGGCCCGAGCGATGGGCGGATCTGCCGCCGGCTGTGCGCACTGTGCCGGGCTTGTATGCGCACACGCTCACGTTTCTAAACGGTAACGGTGGCGGCGCTGGAGGGAACCGGTCGTGCATCGGCTACCGTTTCGCGATTGCCGAGATCAAGGTCTTCCTTGTATGTCTGCTACGCGACCTGGAGTTTTCGATCGACGACGATATCGTCATCCAAAAACGTGCCAAGTGCGTCTTTCTTCCCCTTTTCTGTTGTCCAGCTTGGCACGCTGACCTGCGCTACGACGGTAGTATTGTAACACGTCCTTTCCTCGCCTCCGCACCAGAGATGGGGAACCAGATGCCCCTCCGTGTGCGACGCGTCCCTCCAGATGAAATCTTTGAATCCGTCGGTTCTGACGTCCAGGACGTAGGGGCTGAGCGGCTGTAACATAGTCACGCACACACGCAGCGCGTTATTTATTTCCATATTTATTGGGTGGCACCGGTTGCATTTGTCTTACTTGATCCTCGATCTGCTCTCCTTGTGCCAGAACGTGCTAGGACGCGTTCTGCGACGAGGCTAGAAATCCAAAGGCGGCTGCCTTGTTTCTGATCTGTGTCCCCGGTTGCGGTTGTGGAAGTGCAGTTGGTCACGGAGTTCGCCTCGAGGGCGTTTCCTCCCAACGTTGCCAGTGCGCGATCGGCTGACACGTTACCGACTCGAGTCCTCTTGAGCTTTCGAACATCAACCGCTTGTGGCGGCCCCATCCGAAGGCACGCACTGTCCAATTCAAAACTAAGGTACGCGAGGCCTGGGGCAACTTGCCTTCCTTTTTTGGTGTCGTGATACTTACTGTGTAGTTGGAGGACACGCTGAGCCACTGGTCCTCGCCTCGTTTGGGGAGAGAGAACAGGATCGGCGGGAGCCCCACCACACCTTATAGCATCGTGCGAGGCTACTATTACGGAGTGGGCGCCAATTATAGAATGGCCGCGCCATCGGAGGCGACGACCCTTCAAGCAGACCCTGAAATTTTTTGAGGGCTGACCAGTGGCAACGCGGTTGCCACTGAGTCGAGAAGATATTTCGGAAGCCTTGGTAGCCTTCCTCAACTCTACACACCGCCTGGCAACTGTAGGAGGTAGAAGGTTGATTAGAGCGGCGTTGACATGCGTAGAGCCATTACAGTTCAATTATTATTATTATTATTTTCGTTGGAGAAGGCAAGCTTCGAAATTTGGCCCATCATAGGTCTACGGCTGCTAGTGAGTGATGCATGAACAGTATTGCCTAGCCAAGGTTTGCAAAGCGGAGGTCGATAAAGTATTTATTGCAAGAGGGTTACAGAAGCAACGTCATCTAACCCGCGAACGACGAGGACCTACTGAGACCCCAATTTGTGTTTATCTAGTGAACAGAGTACACTACAGGAATAACTATCTTCACAATCGTATTCTGCACTGAAAATGAGAAGTTCTACATTCAACCCTCCTTCGGTTGCCAGTGGGGAGTGAGTGGAACCAAAGTTCTACCCAGGGCCCAAGCGTGATCCGTGTTTCATTTTTGTTGACAGAACGCATCTTTGTTACCTGGATAGCACCCGTCGATCGAGACGCAGTACTGATCAGGAAACGGTCAGTCATTCACCGTCGGGCGCGTGCCAGTCGCACAAACACACGTACAGTGTTTCCAACGACGAGGTTATTGCAATTATCGTTGACCTGGCCGTTATACTCAACAAAATCGTCCACGGTGATGTTCCATGTGGTCGCTAGTCCATCACACGTCGTACTCGTGGCGGTTTTATTGAGCGTGCAGGTAGGTGTATACCACTTCGTGCATAGGACATCGCCAGCCGTGAGGGTACCGTTACCTATTAGCAAGGCGTTAATCAGCTCTATGAATGAATGTATGCTTTCGAGAACTTACATCTTACGCCGGGGTTCATCGACTCAATGCCTGACGAATTCGCACCGGCCACTTGTCCGATCGAGGTACAGGTGTCACCTTGTCTACATGATGTTAGCAAAGACTTGATGGAATGATGCTAGAGCATACGTGATGCGATATTTCTCTGTAGAGTCATAATCCCAGTTTAAATTTTTGGGCGGCCAGCTGTTGATGAAAACGAGGACGCACCGGTGCAAAGTGTTCGCGGACCATCGGCCCGCACAACGCCAGTCAGCATCGAGCACAAAGTAAGGGCGGAGAAAAGCACAACAGTGGAGATGGCCAACATGGTGCGTAAACGGTGTATCAAACGGCTGTCGCTCTCATGGGGGATTGAGCCCTCATGTTATATACCCGCGTCCAGAATAAGCGTTCCGCCGGTTGAATGAATGAGTATCCGAGTCGCCTGATTACCAGAGCCAATAATGGATGATGCAGGGGCATGCCAAGGAGCGCGTGACGCAGTGGCGCTGGTAAATGATTGCCTTATGGGAAGCACATGTTCGGCGTGAAACCGCCACGCAGGTGGATATGACGGTCAAAGAAACATTAGACGCCACACTTCTCCACTGAGTCCCCAACTCATGGGTTGAAGCTCCCCTTCCGTAGCCCCTCGGAGAGCAACGCCAACCATAAAGACCGCGGCAAAGTTATTGCCCCGACCAGGATGACTTGGGAAACTAGCAACTGAATGGAGGTTTGTGCGCAGCGGAAGATTAGTTAACCCATGCAGGCTAAGCGTGGAGATAAATCCCTGATTTACTTGAGTTCCCTTACAGTACTGGGATGCCTCCGATCTATTACATCTCTCGAGTTCGGCGTCACATCACGGTCACGTCATCCTTCAATTGCGCCCACGTCTGATTCAAGTTAAAGCGCGCAATACACAAGTACAGTACAGCCCGCAGGACGAGCTCCTCCGTGGTCAAACCTTGGTCTTATGAGAGACCATCACGTAAAAGCAACGTGCCTGCATTCAGAACCGACTCCCGCTGGCATTCCGAGTCGTATCGATGTGAAGCTGACTCTGCTCCTTGTTCAACGGGAGATGCGAGACCCGCTTAGTAAATAAGATGTATCCTGGTATCCCCAGCAGAATGAAGGGGAGAATATGATGACAGAATAATTCTCACCTTGCGTGATCAGGCAGAGCTGTGAAGAGGTTCCGATGAGCGGACCAGAAACTTCTGGGGGGAGACTGCGGACTGCGCATTGTAATGACTGTGCCCGAACCGGTAGACATCGCGACCCATGAGACCTCTATGATCGGAAAGAGCTTCCTACTTATTGCTTTGAGACATCATGCCAAGTCGAAGTCGGACAGCATTGTGATACACGGCAGACAGGTTCCGCCTTGGTGGATGATGTACGTCGTAGTTCACAAAAGGAGTTTTATCCGGTGCTAAAAGAATCGCATGGAGACTCGGATACTGCAAGACAACGAAAACTGCGGCAGGCCAAAAGTAGAGGTGCAGTAGTAGCTAAACCAGCGCCAAGACGGCCAAGGGGAACGGTGACTTGAAGTGGTACCGAACACGCCGAGGTGCCGCACTGCACTCAGACGAATTCGGGACCGACCGAGCGGAGAGCCGATGGTCTACAGACTTGAATGAATGGTGGCGCTGACAGGACGTACAATTTGGATCCACACTGACTATACACTGTAGACCTGTGGTCGAGCAACCTGAGGCAGTAGTAGTCAGTAGCCACAGTACGCCCCGTTCATCGCTCCGAGTCCGATGCCTCCCACTCACGTAACCACGTTGTGATGCACTGCACGCACCTAACTTACTCAAACTACTACTAGTATGTTCACACCTATCTCACTGGCACCTGGGTATTTGACTTTGGCTATCGCCGTCGTGTCAGCGCAATATCAGAGTCACAGGTTGGTGACTCGGAGCTATTGTACTGTACTAGGCTGGAATCACAATCTGACACCTTCTCTTCTTCACTGGGCTCAATTGGTCCGATAAATAATCACAGCCTGAGCTGGCTGGTCACCGTCGCTGTTGAGCTGATCAGCCTTGCTCGAGATGTCCAATGCCTTTAAATTGCCGCTAACACTACCCCCCATACAAGGGAGGACCCATCTAATATCTGCGTCTCTGCCTTGGAAGGCGGTCGTTCACTACCGTGCCAACCAAGTTCAAACGTCAGTCATCTTTGGATGTGATTCTTTAGGTACAGTTACCTATAGCTTAAGACGTGTGAGTTGTGCTGCTTCCTTCAGCTCCCTAGCATCTCAGAGCGACTGTTGTAGTTGCTAACACGTAGCCTGCCAGTGAGCGTGAGGCCGGGCCAACACGAAGCCGTGCAGGCGACGCTTGGTGCTCCCGCCCACTCCCCCAACATTCTGACATGTGCTCTTTCCGTGAACTAGCCTGAGGTCTCTCGGTAGTCAGACCCAATCTCAAGTCCAGTCCGCAATATAATATATCCGGGTTATCCGAGTCCGCAATACCCGGACTCTGTGATGGTCCAGGACTCATTCAACGGTCGCGGTGTCATCAGTTCCAAGGCTGCTCGTTCTACGTATTGGAGGCCCTTGAACACGCCAGCGGCCACATCAAGGGGCGGGCGCATACTTCCGAAGACAGGTTTCTATTTCTTCTCATCCTCATTTGAGGCCCCTAGATCGATTTCGGTCTAACTACGTAGAATTCATGCAGTTACACCGGCCGGCTCCTTGGAGCTCGCCACGACCAACGTCGTTTTATGAGATGGTCCCTGTCACGACGGCTGATGCCGTAACTTCCAAAAAGACCCTTGTAGCCACTTGACGCGAGCGCGCATGACCTCCCCTAAATTTATCCCAAAGCCGAGTTGACTGGTCGGGAGAAGTGCGGCAGGGCCTAGAATTGAAGTGAGATGGAGATTCTCTGGCCCGGGGAACTCGTACTAGCCAATGCAGATCAAGGAAATTAACGCGACACTGATAGATATAGGCTAAGGACTACATCAAATTATCTTCGACACATTTGTTGAGCTTTCTTGCAAACATGTCTGCCTCATTCCGTGAAAATTTCCACTTGCTGGCAAGCATCAATTTTGACATGGTCATATTCCCATCCTTGATCTCCCTAACAATTGCCTCCACTTGAGCACTGATAGTGCGAACCTTGTCTTGTACAAGGTCATCATAATCCACGATGATGTGAGAAATGGCTGAGATCCAGTCTGACATGCTGCTGTTTGTGGAGGAGAGAACTTCTCTAGCAACTCTATGCATCAATGCCATGACCACTGTGTATGGAGATAAGGATATGTAAGGGAAGAATGAAGCAGCAATAAGGCATACAAACAGCGAGTGTCAAGACTTCGACATCATTCAGGGTCTTATATAAGCAGTCAGATCTCAGCAAGTGTTTAGAGCAAAGGAACTAGAATTACTGGTGAATAATTGTGAAATAGTGGACTAAGTGCAGATTTGAGGTGCATGATGTCAGGGTTACACTACCACTAGAGGTCAGCAAATGAGGAAAGGAGACCAATAGCATTGAGACCCACACGCTATGCAGGAACAGCCAAAAAGAGGTGAGCAGGTGGAGAAGGCGGACAGAGGACACAAAGACCCACAGCCTACACAGGGATGGCCAAGCAGAGGTGAGCAGATGAAGAAGGTGGATAGAGGATGCAAAAACTCACACGCTACACAGGGATGGCCAAGAAGGGGTGAGCAGATGGAGAAGGCAGATGGAGGACAAAGGGTGCAAGACTCACATCCTATGCAGGGATGGCCAAGAAGAGGTGAGCAGATGGAGAAGGCAGACAGAGGATGCAAAGACTCACACGCTACACAGGGATGGCCGAGAAGAGATCAGCAGATGGAGAAGGTGGACAGAGGATGCAGAGACTCACAATCTAAGCAGGGATGGCCGAGAAGAGGTGAACAGATGGAGAAGGTGGACGGAGGACACAAAGACTCACAATCTAAGCAGGGGTGGCCGAGAAGAGGTGAGCAGATGGAGAAGGTGGACGGAGGACGCAAAGACTCACACGCTACACAGGGATGGCCAAGAAGAGGTGAGCAGATGGAGAAGGCAGACGGAGGATGCAAAGACTCACATCCTATGCAGGGATGGCCGAGAAGAGTTGAGCAGATGGAGAAGGCAGACGGAGGATGCAAAGACTCACATGCTACATAGGGATGGCCGAGAAGAGGTGAGCAGATGGAGAAGGTGGACAGAGTACGCAAAGACTCACATCCTATGCAGGGATGACCGAGAAGAGGTGAGCAGATGGAGAAGGCGGACAGAGGATGCAAAGACTCACATCCTATGCAGGGATGGCCGAGACAAGGTGAGCAGATAGAGAAGGCGGATGAAGGATGCAGAGACTCACGCGCTACACAGATGGCCGAGAAGAGGTGAGAAGATGGAGAAGACAGACAGAGAACACAAAGACCCACATCCTATGCAGGGATGGTTGAGAAAAGGTGAGCAGATGGAGAAGGCAACAGAGGACGCAAAGACTCACACGCTACACAGGGATGGCCGAGAAGGGGTGAATAGATGGAGAAGGTGGACGGAGGATGCAAAGACTCACACGCTACACAGGGATAGCCGAGAAGAGGTGAGCAGATGGAGAAGGTGGACACAGGACGCAGAGACTCACAATCTAAGCAGGGATGGCCGAAAAGAGGTGAGCAGATGGAGAAGGATGCAAAGACTCACATCCTACGCAGGGTGGCCAGGAAGAGGTGAGCAGATGGAGAGGGCGGACAGAGGACACCAAGACTCACATCCTATGCAGGGATGGCCGAGAAGAGAGGTAAGTGGATGGAGAAGGCAGACAGAGGATGCAAAGACTCACACCCTATGCAGGGATGGCCAGGGAGAGGTGAGCAGATGGAAAAGGGGGACGGAGGACACAAAGACTCACATGCTACGCAGGGATGGCCAAGAAGAGGTGAGCAGATGGAGAAGGCAGACAGAGGATGCAAAGATTCACAATCTAAGCAGGCATGGCCAAGCAGAGGTGAGCAGATGGAGAAGGGGGACGGAGGACACAAAGACTCACATCCTACACAGGGATGGCCGAGAAGAGGTGAGAAGGTGGAGAAGGTTGACAGAGGATGGAAAGACTCACAATCTAAGCAGGCATGGCCAAGAAGAGGTGAGTAGATGGAGAAGGTGGACACAAAGACTCACAATCTAAGCAGGGATAGCCGAGAAGAGGTGAGCAGATGGAGAAGGCAGACAGAGGACACAAAAACTCACACGCTACACAGGGACAGCCGAGAAGGGGTGAGCAGATGGACAAGGTAGATGCAGGACGCAAAGACTCACACGCTACACAGGGATGGCCAAGAAAGGGTGAGTAGATGGAGAAGGCAGATGGAGGACACAAAGACTCACATCCTATGCAGGGATGGCCGAGAAGAGTTGATCAGATGGAGAAGGCAGACGGAGGATGCAAAGACTCACACGCTACATAGGGATGGCCGAGAAGAGGTGAGCAGATGGAGAAGGCGGACAGAGTATGCAAAGACTCACATCCTATGCAGGGATGACCAAGAAGAGGTGAGCAGATGGAGAATGTGGACAGAGAATGCAAAGACTGACATCCTATGCAAGGATGGCCGAGAAGAGGTGAGCAGATGGAGAAGGCAGATGGAGGATGCAAAGACTCACATACTGTGCAGGGATGGCCGAGAAGAGGTGAGCAGATGGAGAAGGCAGACAGAGAGTGCAAAGACTCACAGCCTAAGCAGGGATGGCCAAGAAGAGGTGAGCAGATGGAGAAGGTAGATGGAGGATGCACAGATTCACAAGCTAAGCAGGGATGGCCAAGAAGAGGTGAGCAGATTAAGAAGGCGACAGAGGACGCAAAGACTCACACGCTACACAGGGATGGCCGAGAAGAGGTGAGAAGATGGAGAAGGCAGATAGAGGACACAAAGACTCACACGCTACACAGGGATGGCCGAGAAGAGGTGAGCAGATGGAGATGGCAGATGGAGGACACAAAGACTCACAGCCTAAGCAAGGATGGCCGAGGAGAGGTGAGCAGATGGAGAAGGCAGGTGGAGGACGCAAAGACTCACCAGCTAAGCAGGAATGGCCGAGAAGAGGTGAGCAAATGGAGAATGCAGATGGAGGGCGCAGAGACTCACAATCTAAGCAGGGATGGCCAAGAAGAGGTGAGCAGATGGAGAAGGCAGACAGAGGATGCAAAGACCCACATCCTATGCAGGGATGGTCGGGAAGAGGTGAGCAGATGGAGGAGGTGGATGGAGGATGCAAAGACTCACACCCTACGCAGCGATGGCCAAGAAGAGGTGAGCAGATGGGAAAAGGGGACAGAGGACGCAAAGACTCACACGCTATGCAAGGATGGCCGAGAAGAGGTCAGCAGGTGGAGAAGGCAGACGGAGGATGCAAAGACTCACAATCTAAGCAGGGATAGCCGAGATGAGGTGAGCAGATGGAGAAGGCAGACGGAGGACGCAAAGACTCACAGCCTAAGCAGGGATGGCCAAGAAGAGGTGAGCAGATGGAGAAGGTAGATGGAGGACAGAAAGACCCACAATCTAAGCAGGGATGGTCGAGAAGAGGTGAGCAGATGGAGAAGGCGGATGGAGGATGCAAAGACTCACAATCTAAGCAGGGATGGCCGAGAAGAGGTGAGCAGATTGAGAAGGCGGAGGGAGGACATAAAGACTCACACGCTATGCAGGGATGGCCGAGAAGAGGTGAGCAGATGGAGAAGGCGGACAGAGAGTGCAAAGACTCACATCCTATGCAGGGATGGTCAAGAAGAGGTGAGTAGATGGAGAAGGCAGACAGAGGACGCAAAGACTCACATCCTACACAGGGATGGCCAAGAAGAGGTGAGCAGATGGAGAAGGCGGACGGAGGACACAAAGACTCACATCCTATGCAAGGATGGCCGAGAAGAGGTGAGCAGATGGAGAAGGCGGACAGAGGACGCAAAGACTCACATCCTATGCCCAGATGGCCAAGAAGAGGTGAACAGATGGAGAAGACGGATGGAGGACACAAAGACACACATACTACGCAGGGATGGCCGAGAAGAGGTGAGCAGATGGAGAAGGTGGAGGGAGGGCACAAAGACTCACGTACTACGCAGGGATGACCGAGAAGAGGTGAGCAGATGGAGAGGGTGAATCGAGGTTACAAAGACTCACACCCTACACAGGGATGGCCGAGAAGAGGTGAGCAGATGGAGAAGGCAGATGGAGGACGCAAAGACTCACACCCTACACAGGGATGGCCGAGAAGAGGTGAGCAGATGGAGAAGGGGGACGGAGGATGCAAACACTCACATACTACACAGGGATGGCCAAGAAGAGGTGAGCAGATGGAGAAGGCGGATGGAGGAAGCAAAGACTCACATCCTACACCCGGATGGCCGAGAAGAGGTGAGCAGATGGAGAAGATGGACAGAGGACGCAAATACCCACAGGCTATGTAAGGAAAGCCGAGAAGATAAGATGTCAGCGGATGGCATGGAGGACAACTGAACTTACCATCTACACACCATAGCGCATCAGTTATCTGGGGTTTGTTCCGCTCCTTGATAATTCAGACTCACCATATGTTCGGCCACCATCATTATCATTTCATCCGTGCGTGGTGTCACTGAGCCCAGTTCAATATTCAACTCTGAAACCGTTCAACGTCAATAATCCCAACACAAGGGTCCACCCGACCATTACTTACTATGGTTTTGTCTCAAGATCCTATATATTGATTGGGATGTCATTATCGCGTCTTCATCCAAGGGACTGCCCTTACCAATAAAAACACCAAAATCCGGACTGCGACAGATTATGGCCCCACACAATAGACAGCAATGTTTTGATCCTTGGACCCTTCAGACCCTCCTGTGTTGCCTTGATCAGATTTGCACATGCTGCAGCCGACCCTTCTGTAGGTTCTGCCATGTCTGAATATAGTCAAGTCAACGGTTCTCGACAGGACTCAGCCAGCTAACCATACCACTAGTTGTGAGAAACGCCACGGCAGAGTTGGCCTTGCTTAATTGCTTCAGCTCCTCCTCACGTTTCTTCACACATTCGGTAACTTCCATCTCAGCCTCGGCGCGGGCTTGCTTCTTGAAGGCTCGGCTAATAGTGCTTTCCGATGAGCTCGAATTGTCCTGGATTATCTGCGACGTGACCTTGGCGATGGCTCCGTCACGCTTCGTAAAGATGACAACCAGCGGAGCTATGTGAATATCAAAAGGAAGACTCGTCACGATTTTTTTTACTGCTCACTGTCTCCCTTGAACCAGCGAAAAGGTTCCTTTTCTGCAGCAAACAACTCGCGAGAGTCGTCAAGCGGGAGACACATCCTGAGGAATGCTTCAGAGAATTCAACTCGCAGGACATGACAAGCAACGTCCGTACCATATAGCATGCAGTTGCAACCGGAGATTTGACACCGCAGATGAACGATCCTCCACAAATTTCCGTACAGTGGAAAGCTCTTCGGAGGAGCCAGCTTCGAAACCGCGCGAGTCGTGAAAGACAAATCCAGGCCGGGAGGGAAAGCGGATCTCATTATCTATATTGTGTAAACCGCGCTGACAGCAATGTGGACAAGTGAGCACGCAGCAAAGGTGACATTGCGAGAAACGGACATCGCTTTGACCTTTAATCGCCTACAGATCGTCTAGATCAGAGCTCGGCGTCGCCAACGTTCAAACATGACGTACCTTGCCATCCAATAACTTTCCATCAACCGTCTTAATCTGTGCATTGTCTATGGAGGCGCCTGTGAGTCTCTCAAGGATCGTCGTCTTTCCGGCATTCGCGCGGCCTATGATAAGGACCCGGAATTCCAAACGTCGTATCTTCCAGAACGGTAAGTCGTCAGAGTCGGAGATCTCGCTGGAAGATGAGTCGGTATCGGGTGCCATCGAGGGTGGAAGAACTGTAGGAGGTAGTGATCAATAGTCTCACTTAGGCACTGTTCGGTTGAAATAACCTCGCGACACGACGGGCAAGAACGAATAAGCAGAGCCCGCTTACAGTCAACTGTGAGGTCAATTAATGTCCAATTCAGTAGTTGTCGCAAATGATATTACGGTGTCGACCGCTCCTTACCGTATGTATCATCTCAGCCGACGCATCACCAATCAGATTATATAAACTCATTTCACTCTATTGTAACAGGCTCTGATTAGCTTAACGCAGCGGGGCATGTAAAGTCATCCATTTATCATGATATTGAATATAAATAATGTCTACAAATCAGGCGACAAATTTTAAATAAGAATGGTCTGCTGGCGACGATCGGCTGCTGGCCCGAGGGATCAATCAGCCCGATGTGGGAGCTACGCTGTCAAGCCTACGAATGTCTCCATGTACCCACTGCAGTGTACGTATGGATAAAAGCGCGACCCCAAGGTATACACTATGTACCTGTATTCCCCGTCATAGCGGAGAGCTACGTCCTCAGCTCGGCCTCCGCGGACTCTTTCACACCGTACTCCTGGAACACCTCGAGTGCATGCCAGGCCTTTCCTGAGGTAACCGACTCCCGAGCCAGCCTCACACCATCCACGAAATTCTCCGCGCGGCCCGCGACGACGAGCAATGCGGCCGCGTTCATCAGCACAAAGTCCAGGATAGGCGTGAGATGCCCGGGGACATTATCTCCCGACGTGAGCAGGGCCTCGAACGCCGCCGCATTGTCCGCCGGCGTCGCGCTCTTGACGTCGCTCAGCGGGTGCGCGGGCAGTCCAAAGTCAGCCGGGCACAGCGTCCGCTCGCGCACGTCGCCGTTCTCGAGCAGCTCCCACACGTGCGTGTCGCCTGCGCACGAGATCTCGTCCAGGCCTTCGGCCCCGCACACGACATAGGCGCGCTTTACGCCCCCGGACTTGAGCGCGGCAACGAAGGGAGGTCCGAGCGCGGGCTCTGCGACGCCAAGGACCATGCCGCGGGGCCGCGTTGGGTTGAGAAGCGGGCCGAGGACGTTGAAGAGCGTGCGGAAGGGCAGCGCGCGTCTCGCTGGGGCGAGCGTAGCGAGTGCTGGGTGGTAGTGAGGTGCGAGGATAAAGACAAAGGGGATGTTGGGGATGGGAGAGGGCGCTTCCGCCTGCGGTGGCACAAAGATGCACCCAAGGGCTTGCAAGAGGTCTGCTGATCCGGAGGACGATGTCGATGCTCGACTGCCATGCTAACACAGGGGGTACAGAGTCAGGATTGATTGGCAAGCAGAGGATCTTGTTTTCACCTTTATCACACGTGCACCGGCACCGGCTGCGACGATGGCTGCGGTCGTGCTGACGTTGAAGGTGTTGTGCCCATCGCCGCCGGTGCCGACGATGTCGACAATAGGGCCCTTGTCGGCGTCGGATACGACGGCGGGAATGGCGCGTGCATATATATATGCAGCCGCCGCGATGATAAATTCCTCCCGTAGCTCGACACAGGCGACAGCGAGTCCCGTAAGGAATGCTCCGACTTGCTCTGGAAGAGCAGCTCCTGGTGTGATGACATGGTCGAGGGCGAGTCCTATGTCTGCCGCCCCAAAGTCTTGCGGCGATTTGATAAGTTTTAGCAAGATGGGCTTGAAGGTAGTCGGACTGAGGTCTGGCATATCTGGCTTTTATGATGGGGAGAGAGACTCGGAGCGGTCATTGATCGCTAGCTATTTTTCTTTCTTCTATCCGGCGTCGGCGTCCTAGTAGGAAGATCTGATTAGATAATAGCAACCTTTTCCCACTGACCTTCCTGATAAGTGATAAGATCACGTTGCTGATCACCACAACGCCAGCCTTGTGTAAAATTGCATCGCAGGCTCCTAGTGGTATAAAGAAGATATGTCTGCATTGGGTGAGTTGATGAATAAACTGTGGGGATTCAATTAATTCGTTTGTAGATCCCACCACGCTCGATGGCCGCCTGCTGTTTGCAATCCCAAAGAAAGGTACGGTCTGCCTCAGGCTTTAACGATACTATAGCCCCACACCCTCTCAGGTCGTCTTCACGAAAGATGTCTAGAGCTCCTTGCCGGTGCGTGATCCGCTCTCGGCGCGCTGGCGTACGCAAAGCCGCTGACGCGCAAGCAAACCAGGTGCGGACATCCAGTTCCATCGGCCGAACCGGCTCGACGTCTGCCTGGTGCAAAACCACCACATCGCACTGTACGTTCTAAAAAACCGAACAACTGCGCGTACCACCCACCGCCCTTTTTCTTTTCTTTTTTCAGCGTCTTCCTCCCCGCGGCGGACATCCCCTCCTTCGTGGGCAAGGGCAACATCGACCTCGGCATCACGGGCCACGACGTGATCCTCGAGGCCGAGATGGAGTCGCTCGTGACCGAGACGCTGCGGCTGGGCTTCGGCAAGTGCGCGCTGCAGGTGCAGGTGCCCGAGTCGGGCCCTGTGCAGAGCGTGGAGGCGCTCGCGGGCAAGCGCGTCGTGACGAGCTTCGAGGTGCTCGCCGGGCGGTTCTTCGCGGACGTCGACGCGCGCGCGGGGCTCACCGGCGCCGACGACCGACGCACGTCGATAGAGTACGTCGGCGGGAGCGTCGAGGCGGCCTGCGCCCTCGGCCTCGCAGATGGCATCGGTGCGTTTCCCCCACACTCCCCACCTCCCCCAACTCACCCCCCCCCCCTCCCCAGTCGACCTCGTAGGTACGTAGTAACCAAAAAAAAAAAGGGGAACAACGATCGTTCAGTCTCAACGTACGTCTTCACTCTCACACAGAGTCCGGCGAGACGATGCGCGCGGCGGGCCTACGGCCCATCGCGACGCTGCTGCAATCCGAGGCCGTCCTGATCCGGTCCACGACGCCGAAGCACCCGGACCTGGCACGGCTGATCGACAAGATGACCGCGCGGATCGCGGGCGTGATCGCGGCGCGCAAGTACGTCGTGTGCCAGTACAACGTGCGCCGCGAGACGCTCTCCGCGGCGACCGCGGTCACGCCTGGGCGCCGCGCGCCGACGATATCGCCGCTCGAGGACCCCGAGTGGCTCGCGGTCAGCTCGATGGTGGAGAGGTCCAAGGTGGCGGATGTGATGGACCAGCTAGTGAGCGCCGGGGCGGAGGAAATCCTCATCTTCAACCTTGACAACTCTCGGGTCTGATAGCCAAAAGGGCGGGCGATCTTTCCAAGTCAAAAAAAAAAATGTCGGTCGATACATAGATGGCCAACTCGGCCCTTGCATTTGGTATTGGTATTGGATATATATGACACGACATATGTACAAATGACGGGCACAACGACAGCGTGATAATGGTTGACCCACCATGACCCACCCAAAGATAGCTGAGGAAAAAGGTGAAGGTATACATACATGACCGTCATTAGGAGTCCGTCGTAATCAAGAAGAAAAAGAAATGAGGTGAATGAGCGGAGAACAGGATAAGGCTTGCTACTTGCACAGAGAGATGCTTGAACAGATCACGCTAGATAAGGAAGAACAAGAAAAACGTCATCGTGACACGGGAGCATCCAAAACCTCTCATGCACGTCCGACACTGCAGCTCCTCACACTAGCCACGCCAGTCCTCAACACAAACCCGCCGTCAGCGTGTGGCGTCGAGCGCGCGACAGACAATGCGGGCGATACACCCACGCTCGCTCGCGCTCTCGAGGGCGCGGCCCAAGGTGCGGACTGCCCCGGCGGCTGGCTACCTGAACGCTTTGGGGACGCCGTGCTCAACCCGAGCCCCAGCGGAGATGAGGGACGCACACCCGGTCCACCCATCCTCTGCCTTCCGCGCGTCTCCGCGGTTGTTGGCGACAGCGGCGCGACGCTCGGGCTATGCGAGCGCGACGATC
The DNA here is from genome assembly GCA_003314065.1 of Lactarius sp. MG50. Taxonomy (NCBI): domain Eukaryota; kingdom Fungi; phylum Basidiomycota; class Agaricomycetes; order Russulales; family Russulaceae; genus Lactarius; species Lactarius sp. MG50. Next base: position 16,626 of record QLOZ01013615.1, read on the forward strand.
TCCTCTCATCATCGCGCCCCTTCGTTACGTGGCGCCCACGTGGGCGTTCGAGCAGCGAGCGCGCGGGTGTGCCAGGGAGCGTGAGTTCCGGCGGGCCAACAGAGGGCATCTCAATTTCTGACCAAGCGGTCGTGAATGGGGAGAAAGGGCCCGTCCCCGTGCTACGACTTCGAGAGGATGTGGAGCGCGCAAACGTGCCACGCGGGGGTTCGGCATCATCTTCGAGTTCCGGCACCGCATCCTCGCTTGCGGCATCATGGACAGGAATGACAGAGGGTGCAAAGGACTCCGAGCGCGACGCAGGCCATTGTGCATGCGCGTGGGTTTCATGAACGATCCTGTCAAGTTCACTCTCTGCAGTTCCGCAAGACGAGTCGTCAGCGTCGGAGCCCCAACCGACGGACCAACTAACATCATCAAGAGCTGCAATGGTCCAGCGTTGAGTCGTCGATGCTTCTAGACACCCGTGTAGTACAAGTTCAGCACCCCGACCAACATCCTTTGGCATCTCAAAGGCGCCTAGTAAGGGTCGATGAGTGATATGATTTCGTTAGACGAAAAGGTGAGGAGTACCGTGTAAAATTTTCATGGTCAACCGAGGTTCAAATGAATCTACAAAGGGGAGACCACCAGTGAGCAACGCGTACAACATGACGCCGAGCGCCCAAACGTCCTGCGCAGGATCTGGACGATAGGGGTGCTCAGCATCTGGTGTGCGCAATAGCTCGGGTGCGGCATAAGGAAGTGAGCCCGGAGGGAACTCGTAGACGGCGTGCAGATGGGGGGGCTGTGCGAGCGCTTGGGTGGAGACGGGAGTCGACTCGCGACGACGTGGGCGTGAGTATTGGGGATGCAAGAGTGAGAGGTGGCCGGAAGACCTGAGGGATCGAGAGCGAAGTGAAGAGGACGCTCGAAGAGAACTACGAGAGTCTAGGGTCGAGTACCGGCTGCGTAGCGAGTATGGGTCTGGCAAGGGCACGGTCTGATCGTCGTCGTCGGCGTCATCGCCAAAACTACGTGTCATGCCAAAATCGCCGATCCGACATACGCCCATCTCGTCAACAAGGACGTTCTCAAGCTTCAGGTCTGCATGGACCAGACCCATCTGCTCGTGGAGGTATCGAACGCCGCGAACCACCTGGCGGAACATCGTGCCGGCGTCGTCGTGGTTGAGTGCGGGACGACCGTCACGTTTGAGAATATCATAGAGTGTACCGGCAGGACAGAGGAGCATGAAGAAAAAGTCGGCGTAAGGGGTGTGGACGTAGTGGAAGAGAGGGAGGATGTGCTCGTGCGAGAGGGATTTCCATATGGATGCCTCGTTTTCAAGGCGAGCACGAGCTTGCGTAGAGTTAGCTTGCGAAGCTAGGTCGGAGTGACGTACGATTTTGACTGCGACGGTCCCGCCAGAAGGAGAGAAGCCACGTCGAATAGTAGAGAAACCTCCGTAGCCGATGATGCTACCGAGCTTATAACCGTTGACTTCTTCACCCTCATCATCGGGTAAAGGAGCAGCAGAGACAGCGGGGCTGAAGGACGAGAGGAACATGGCGGCAGGAGATACGGAAATGGAGCCCTGGTCGAGGGAAGGGAAGATGGGGGACAAGGGGGGGCAGCCATCATAAGTGGAGATATGTGGAGCAGAGGAGGAGGATGGGATATTATGGAAAGTATCTTGAGCGAGAAGTTTTTGAGAAACTTTCTGGTTGACGTCTGAGAGGTCAAGGGGATGGTGGGAAGAAGAGTGATGGGTATGAGAGCCCTCCCTATCCCCAGCTGTAGTGAGGATACTGGGGATGGGAGGACGAGAACGAGGGAGACGAGACGAGTTTTGAGAGTCTGTTTGGAGGGTGTTGTAAGTGTGGTGGTGCATCAAGTGGTGATCGAGAAAGAGGAACAAGTCTTGACTCATTTCAGGTGTTCAGGTTCAGGGTTTTGCTGACAATTCCCACTGTCTCCTCTCATCTTCCCAAGGTCTCTTATGAATCATTCCTTGGGCGCTTGACCGTGACCAGGTTAAGGAGAGCTATGCCTCTTCTATTCTGTTCTATGAAGAAAGAACTGCCAGTGCTGGTCACCCTCGGATCTTCGGCTTGCTCTCGTCTGAACCCCATAGGTAAACCTTATAAATCGAGTCGAGCAAGCCCCGTGTCCGTGTCAGCCGTGCCACGTCGTATCCCTTCCTCTTTCTGTCTTGTGGCTGTCAACATCATTCACTCCCATCGTGACTCAGTTCCGTCTCCGACTCTATAGACATTGCATCGTCCGCTAAATTCCATCCTCTGCCCATAGTACTCCTTGGACATATCCGCGTCTATTTCCCCAGATCCATTCAGGCTTCTCTTCTTATTCGCCCCAGTCACATTCTCTTCGATCTTCCGCTACATGAATCACAACAGCACAGAAACCTCCCGACTTGGCACATAACTTAACTGGGTAAATCATGAACCGGTCTCCGGTGGCGTTCTCAATCGCACTCCGCTCCTCCGATACGTAACTCGATACCCTGTTCCGTTATTCGAAGGTGCCTAGTCCGCTGCGACTTTACCATGTTCGAATCCCATCAGATCGCCCACGGGACGTCCTCCAAACTCGGCGAGAAAATCCAAGTGTTTGAACCTCTCCAGCTCCTTTCGTCCATACGCGTGGTTGTCAGAACCACGAACCCTCTACCCGTTTTCCTTCCTCGTCTCTAATTAATTGTGACCATGTACAGTACAGTATTCTCAGCCTCGTCACACAGAAGCAGCAACAAGATCCGATACCGAGGTACACAGGACACATGTAACCCAAATCCTTGGTGTACTGATTTGCGGACTCGTCATGAAAAGGCGCTGCACAACTTTAACCAACCCCTTACCGGGCATGAGTAACTCGGGCTGAGGCGACACGCCCGAGAAGTGGCCCCTTGCGCCTGCATCTCATCCGCCCCTGACAAGCTGCGCATTACCCGCTTGCAAACGCGATGACTTCGGATCCTTCCACGTCAATGACCCTTGACGTGGCCCTAAAAACAGATACCCTGCGCGAAGAGCACGGAGGTCTGTGCGTTCTCCAAGAAATCAATAGAGTGGCTCTTCAACGATGACCCAGCCACCAGTTTCCGCGGATTAATTTCGCATTATTCTCGCATAGCGTATACCCGAAGGGCTAGATGACCCTAGCCAGAGCTGCGAAGTTACCAAGTCGCAAAGAGCCCGGGGACATATGATCCGTGACGGAAACATCTGGAACCCTGCAGAATATACCACATCCATACTCGCGATCAACGGATACACCTCGCAGGCTTGCGTTGGGCCGCCTGAATTGATGTCCGCGCCATCGCGGCTCATTGTTACACCCCGAGGGCGCACTTTTGTCCAGCCCAAGTAGCACGTCCAACCACTGGAGGGAAATGCAAGATCACAAAGGTTGCCTGGGGTCTTTGCGTGTGGGCAAGCCGCGCAGAGGCTCACCCCCCAATACCTGAGACATTTGGTCATCGACATAAACCTTCCCCGGGTACTCTATGAGCGAAGCCCGGAGACGTGGTTCACCACACTCCGCCGATGGGAGAATGGCGCGCGCGGGAAAGGCTCCGTAATTCTGGTAAAGAGCTGGTGCGCTGGCAGAAACTATGCACCTCCCCAACAGACACCATCAACTACATGCCAAGCTACTTCGCGCAGCACTCGCGCTAGACAAATGGTGTCATAGAGCCGTCATCGGCGTGGCCTGCCTCTTATCTGAGCCCCCCTCACACACATACGCTTATGCGCCCAACAGAAAGATCCCAGTACCAGCGCGCAACCGAAGTTCCACTCGACGCTTCTCGGGATCTTTCTCCCCTCAAACAGGAAATGCGGTACAAGCGGATTGGAGCGCAAAGAACATACTCATCTACGCAGAAAGATCTGGCAAGTTAAATCACTCTCTCCACTGCCCAGGGCCTGCGCACTATCTACGAAGCGGAGTTAGAGGGGGACTCTTTCATAGACCTTACGCGTTGCCGAGATGGAAAATTCTGACAGAACTTCTTTTGCCAGTCGCAAACAGCCAAGCAGCCAGCAAAAGCGGTGCAATCGGAGTCAAATCGGCCACGACCGGAGCACTGCTGATGCTGTGCTGGACTACCTGGCATACAGCCATACGAGAAACAAAAAAAAATCGACGGAGAGCTGGACGAGCAGCGGGAAGTCAGACCGGCTTCCTACGTGCCCTCTCCAGTAAAGTTACGGAGAAGGACCAAAATCTAAAAAGCAGTGGTACACCCTCTACAAGGAAGAAGAAACCACACATGATCGACAATTCGACCCCTCGACCCTCTCGCTAAATTCATCTAAACTCTTCCCAGCGTTTCAGCAAGCCCGATTTCTCAGCCCCACGTGGCACACGTCCCATTGAACAGTTACTAAGCCCGCTCCAGAACGCAATGTTCCTCATGCAGTTGCGAACATCGCCTTTTTAAGGTGTCCGGGTTACACGTTCAAGCGATGGGCGCCTAAAACACATTCGCTGAGTCCTCAGCCCGTCAGAGAGTCTTGCAGGTGAAAAGGCCGTAGAATTGTAGTACGTGCGTGCAAGCACGGCGCTTCCCGAGACCACATTGGGAACGACAGAAGGAGGGACGATCGGGAAACGCGAATTCCTCTGAGAGCTCCACGGTCTGGCCCAAGGGTCACTCACACTCCACACTCCACCTTAAACCAACGCGGGATACCTTGGCGCCAAACATCCCCTTGTTTTACGGTTTTGTGGCTATGGACCAGTAGTGGAAGGAAACTTTATTATGGTGGCCGAACGAATTGATTACTAGTGCAATAATGTGAGGTGCTAGGGCCAGGCCGATCATTAGGTCACTCCTTACGCTCGGCACCTGTTGGACGATAATAACTTATGGACTTCCGAGGCGCGCCTCTTAGCATTCGCCAAAGTTGGACACAGGCGCAGTCAGCCAGCTTGCGACGGCGTTAGCGACAATGGTTGGGGATCGCGCGGTCATCACAACACACAGGACCATCTAAGATCTAGTACCGAGAGAATAAACGCCCTGCGAGAAGAGCAGTGACCAGTGTCCCTCAAAAGGGGTCGAAGCACGTTCGTCCGGGTAAACTTGTCCCGTGTACTGTATGACCACAACAAAAGAAGACGTATCATGCGGTGCTGATCCGTAAGCTTGAAGCCATCAGCGCACTGCCGCATCCATCCTCATCCGGCGCACCTGCCAAGACAAGCCAGGGCAGTCTGCATTCCTGGGTATAATAAGTGGGCCGCGGAGATGGACCTACGTACCAAACTCTGCGAACAAGAGAACTCGGAGCCCGGGTAAGAATGAAGACCGCCGCAGAAAAAAGAGGAAAAGAAAAAAGAAAAAGAAAAGAAAGGGCTGAATAATTGATTCATCTACATTGCCCAATCCGTCTCCTAGCTGGGGGCATCCAATGCCAGTGGCCGCGGAAATAACTTACTATGACATTGAGCTGTGCGGCAAAGTTGGCATAAACGTAATTCGGGGGTTCACGGAAGTACATACAGCATACTAATACTACAGTAGTACCGTGTACCCCCTCCGAGTCAGACTCGACTTGGGAGGTACAGTACTGTATGAACCCCACTATTAGTACTGTGGCCCGAGCAGGATTTTTGGTTTTCTGACTCGACTCGAGGCGCCCTGACCCTGGCAACTGAACGCGCTACTACTGTGCTGTACTGTACAGTACCTATATACAGTACCGCACTCAACCGTCATCATTCTCTCTTTTTGTCATTCCC
>QLOZ01013617.1:0-27231 GCA_003314065.1 Lactarius sp. MG50
AACAGCCCCGGAAGACTGAGCTGTGATTAAGAACAGGTTAAGGAGAAAAACGATCATGAAGATGAGCCTATCGGAGGATGAGCCATAGCTCCGCCATTATTTGTCAAACCTACGTAGGGAGGGCCGTTGCGGTGAGGAAGGCATTCTTCCTACGATCGGTACCTCCGAGGGATGCGTAGACTCTGCTTGAAATGTAACCCCCGATGCTACATACCACCGTGAGCTTTGCGAACCTAGACGAATACTAAGCTACGGACGAACCTGCCGAAGAAGGACCAACAGATCATCATTACTGTGGCGAGGGAGCCTCGATTCGAAGGGGAAAGGAAGCCCAACAAGGCAAAAACTGAGCCACTTAGCTTAGTGTAAGAATTTGAAGAGGGAGTTATATAGACACACCCAAAGTGACTCCGACCATGGAACATAACTGAGCGCCATTCCCCACGAGGGCAGAGAGTATTAGAGGGTTGTTCGGAGTTCGGAATACTTCGCCATGAACAAGCTTCCAGCCCCAATCCTCCTGGACGTCCTCCTGTAGGATTGCATTAGTACAACCGATGACAATGCTGCTAGTGCGGGTGTACTACATACGCTGAGATCAATTGCATTGTACCGAGAGATCTGTGAAACAGCGCGTTAAAGCGGGTAGAAATGCAGGTAGCAGACGCGCATACATCTCGACTTATACTACGGTAGACGATCATAGAGACCATAGCGCAGAGGAAAACAACAATTACGAGCGAATTGATCAGACTGAACCAATGGATACGTGGGTCAAAGATATGAAGGTAGTTATCCCAGCGAGTTGCCTGCAAGGGGTTGACAAGCCACTTAACAAGGAATGACGACGGTAAAGAAAAACAGAGCGTACCCATGGAGTAGAAGATTCCTGCGTACAACATATAGTCAGAGTTGCTCGTGTTGAAGGGAAAAAGACTTACATTCCACATCACGCGATAGGAATATCGAACAGAGTTCTCTTCCGTCTCGCTTAAAACCAAAGGTGGAACCTTAGAATCACAATCGAGGAGGCTGTCTTGGGAACCACCACGACTAAAAGAAATATGATCAGGGAGCGTAGAAAGAGGAGCGCGCTTGATAGGTACCTCGAGGGCCACACGAGGACGCCAACGATACGATTTTTCCCAGGGCTGGGAGAGTGGTGTCTAGAGTTCCGCCATGTTGGCCATGGGCATTAGGTCGTAGCAGCTGGCATGAATCATACCTCAAGACAATGTCGTAATGATTGTTCAACGCAGGCTGTTCCGCGTGCGGACCGTCATTGTTTCCAAGATTGAATCCCATATCGAAGAACATGTCTCCCGACTTTACGTCGATCTTCATCTCCGCTGCGGGGAGGCCGTCGACAAGCCAATTCAGCGCGTAGTCCTCTCGTATACGGTCATTGATAAATTTGGCGTCTTCGGCTGGGATGGAAGATATACAGAGTGACTTGCACGACCCATTATCCTGCAGCATTTGAATCTGAGGCAGGTGTGAGGCACAGGTGGACGCGATATAAGAGGGCTTCGTACATCATACGGTGAGTCGAATATGCGATCACCGAAGAGGATGGAACCCAGAGACTCGGGTTGTTTGCGAGGGCCACCCTGTGGTTCACAAAAGTGAAATCTTGGGTTGTAATAGTCATCTAGCACATCTGCGTTAGGTTCATCCATCAGAGGTAGAGATGGGTCCCGTACAATTGATTAAGGATCTCTGTGAGGTTCACCAACAATCAGACGGCGGCCAGTTTGGGGCATAGAGTATACACTCACCAGTTTTGGATCGTCTGTGCCGGAAAGCATTGGGGTTAACGCATTGACGAAGAGGTCAACCTTTTCTCCCACTCTGTAGTCATGAGGCGCAGCGCCGGGGAGGTAGAAGGCATGAACCGGAATACAGGATGTGACGAGTGCGACCAGCACACCACCACTGAGAAGGTGGCTCACTGGTGACATATGGAAACAGAGGAGCGATGAGGAATCTTAGGGGGGGGAGACTAAATGAGAATGAGAGTGGCTCTCAAACCGCGGACTGATATTGACTGTGGCAAGAGCTGCCAAATATCGATGTCATGACCCTCGGATGTGCGCGCGCCGCCCTTGGCTCAGTACACGTGGCCCTGGATACCCATCTGGCACGATTCATGCCAGATTCGACTCGCGCATCGGGACTGTCAAGCAGTTGGTTCTCTGCTTCGGTTCCATACTTATATAGGATATATTCGCTCTCATATTGTAACTACTCTAAGGCTATGGCATCTAGTGAAATCTAAGGAGATTCTAGTTGTATGACAGATTCAGACCTTGCTCCGCAGTCCCCTGGAAATTTACAGCCGCTGCTAGGCGAGGCCCGGGGCCCGCGGCAATGGCCATAGTTACAACGAACGTAGTCTTGCGCCTCGGGGCCCAAAGAGGATTGAGAACACACTCGGTGGCTGCGGAGCGTTATGCTTCTTCGAGTGCGAAGACTGCGTGTTTGTCCTTCCCAGCTCGGACAATAATCAGGCGTCCATCAATTAAGTCTCCCGGTTGGACCCTCGTATGCGCATCGACAGTTTGGCCGTTCAGATAGAGACCACGCATTGTCACCAATGATTTTGCAGCACCTGTGAAGGATGAGCGGAGAAAAGGCTTTAACGCCTGCGTAGACGTACTGGCATTCTTTGTCACCCCATGATTGACGGTCAATTTCAGGACTGTCGTCTCATACATCTCATCGGCGGGAATAGTAAAAAGGCGTCGATCACCCGCAAGAGCCTTCAAAACTTCTTCAGCATTCACCGTGGATATGTCCATACCGAAGAGCACTTCGGTAATTGATTTCGCGCGTTTAACACCTTCAGCTAGTGAGGGCTTAGCGAAGAAACCCTCATAAGATTGACAGAACTACCTGTGTGCACTAGTTCTGTCACTTCGTCAGCAAGAAGCTTTTGGGCAACGCGTTCTCCGGGCTTTTTCTGAGTAGCTGCCTTTAGTACGATGTGTCGAGTCTCGCTCATTACTCACGCTATGATCATCAAGAACTTGCTCTATCCGTTCCACAGGCAACAGAGTAAACAGTTTCAAATACCGACCAACGTCTTCGTCACTTGTTTTCATAAAGAACTGCTGACAGCTTCACACCAACGATAGGAGCATACGTAATAACACTTACCTGGTAAAAATCGTACACCGTTGTCAACTGCTCATTCAGCCAGACAGCGTTGCCCGCACTTTTGCCGAACTTTGCGCCACTCGCTGTTGTGAGAAGAGGCGTCGTGATACCATATGCTCGTTCATGACCTTCAGCGGTCGCTTCCAGTGTCTCGTTCGTACGACCGATCAGTTCGAGACCAGCGATGATGTTACCCCATTGGTCCGATCCTCCGACCTGGACGGTGCATCCCGTCTTTTCGTACAAAGCAAGAAAGTCATATGCTTGCAAGAGTTGGTATGAGAACTCCGAAAATGATATGCCTTGCCGGGAGTTCAGTCGAGATTGAACACTGCAGGCTTGAATCAGCGTAACCGACATATCAAATTGATTGGACTTGCCTTTCTCGAGCAATCATGCTGTTGACTCTAGCGGCTGTCCCGGCGACGCGCATAAATTCCAACACACCTAGACTCTTAAACCAATCGGTGTTGTTCATGACGAGCGGAGGGGCGTATGACGCGCCCAGGGAGGGCACCCGCTTACTCGCATAGTCGCGAGCACGTTCGAAGAATTTCTGGACAGCGGCGAATAATCTGAGCATGTTGTTTTCAACAGTAGCCTCTTCCATGAGAGGTCTCTCTAAGGATCGCCCCGAGGGATCTCCGATCAAAGCCGTAGCGCCTCCAATCTACAAAAGGTATGAGGTAACAATGTGAAGCTAGCCGTCGGTGCTTACAAGAGGGATGACTTGGTGGCCGTGGAGCTGGAAATGAACTAAACACATCATAGGTAGGATGTGACCAACATGCAATGAGTCGGCAGTGGGGTCTATGCCACAGTACACTACTCGGCTTTGAGCCTGGAGGAAGCTCCGAAGCTGTTCAGGCCTGAAACCAGCTCAAGGTCAATGGGCTGTTTCGCAAAAATAAACATTTACTTGAAACCTCACTTTGTAACTTGGGAAACAAAGCCCCGCGAATCCAATTCATCAAGCAGACCTGCCCGATTAGTCAAGCCACGGAGACAGGAATGTGTGATGCATCGCTTGGGTATACAGCTCTTAAAGACATACTTCGAACGAAACGATAAAAACATGAGAGTCATACACGTGACAGATCGCATCATCTGATCATCTGAAGCTCGCCCGGGCCGGAGCTTTGAATTCTCTACGTCCTACCAGGGCCGTGAAGGCTGTAGTAATTGGTATGGTATGCGAACATACGTACTAGTAACTGTACTCTGTCTTCTTGAGGTCTATCTCTACGCGGGCATATTCCACGACAGCAGGGGAGAACTGACCAAGTATAGAAGATGCAGACAGTCACAATATTCGAAGCCGGTGAAAGCTCTTCCTGGCGCCATGCCATGCCTTCAAACCACGAGCATGCGTATCCACCGTAGCCACAGTCACCTGCCCAATTGATCCCGTTTCCAGAACAAAAAACCGGGCACATCCTGGTGGTGTACTGCTAAGAAAGTTATGCGCTTAACGCAATGTCAATGGGTAGGGCCTTTCTGGTAAGTCCACCGATGGGATAGGACCGTCGCCATCCAAGATAACACTTTAAACTTCGAGCTTCACACCCTATTCTCCCGTCACACGAAACGCTTCGTTTTGGGTCTCCGGCGGTAATGCTACGTCGTCTCAGAACGTCACAATGTCCACCAGTTCATGTGCCACACCTCCGTACGTTATAGCTGTTTTGAAAATTATAGACGTTTGTGAAAAAACCGATGTGACAAAGCGTCGGCCTGGCATCCCGCTAGCTATGATGAATATAACGTATATGTATATAGAATATATAGAAAGGCCATTATAGCAGAGTAGCATCATCCAGTTTCAAGTCCTCATCTAGTACACTCGTATACGGCAGCAAACCCAAACAGTGCACACTAACTTCAGTATGTAGAATGCCAGATGAAATGAGTAGTGTGGGGTGTCCAAGATCGCTCTAAGCGACCGTCAGTAAGATTGAAGTTCGTAAATTCGGAAGACGACAGCCCACAAGTCGCATTCAATAGGTCATCTCCGCCATGCTCCTGCTCTCGTCAAAAACTCGTGTGCTTCCTCCCACCCCATTCGCTCGCGCTCTTTGCCCATTTCTGTGCCACGGCGCACCTCCTCAGCGTCGATCTTCTTCCACTGATCATATTCCATGACTCGTCTCTCCTTAATGCCCTCCTTGACCTCCCTGGGCACACTCTCCAAATCCACGTCCTCAGCAACGAGCACGTCGTCGGAGTAGGCCTCACCCTCGAGCGGCGCCGACACAGCGCCACGCCCATCATCATCACGATAGTCCGCCAGGATAGTATCCGCGACAGCGTATGCGTCGATCAATGTCGCTGCGAGCACACCGCGTGCGCCCGTAGCAGCCCACCCAGATGCGTAGACCCTGCGAAGCGCTCGGCCTGCACCATCCAGCACGCGACTACGGTCTGTGCGTAGGTAGCCTAGCGTCGGATCGTAGTATACCGCAGAGGGGTCCATATGGTGGCCAAGCGCGGTCACAACGAGGTCGGTGCGCAGGGAGGACATCGCGCCAATTGGCACAGCGCGTGAGTGCTCATCGAGCGCAGTGTGGGCGAGCGAGAGGGTCATACGCTGTCCATCTTCCACGACACCCATCGGCGAGCGGAAAAAGTCAAGAGACCAGGATTTTGTGCCCACAGCTGGAGATGGCGGCCGTGCCATGGCGGGGGAGCCTTGCTGCAGTAGCTGGAGGATGCGGGAGTGTTGCCGTGAGAGCTTCGTGCTTGTGGGCGGTGGGGCAAGAAGTTCGGATGTGAGCGGGATCATAGATGCACCCTGGAGGGTCATCAACTCACGCAGCTCTTTTGTCGTGAAGGCTGCCTGGAGTGGGCCCCGCCGGCCAACAATAGAGACATGGCGCACGGCAGAGCGATGCAGCACGTCCAGCACGGACGCAGGGACATCATGCTTTTCGAGGACAGCCGGCGGGGTCAGTAGCATCCGCGCCACGTCAAGTGCAACATTGCCTTGGCCGATCACAGACACGTGCTCCGTCCTATGTAGCGGTGGTGGTGCAGGACGTGATGGGTGTTGGGTGTACCAGTGAACAAGCGACAAAGCGGGAATAACTCGGTCAGACGGTGGTAGAGCAGAGTGCAAATTTGGGATGGCACAACCAGTGGAGAAGAGAAGGTGTGTGTAATGCGACTTTAGGGCTGGGAGAGATATTGGAAAAACATGTGGTATCGCTGGGAGGGTCTGAGGTCCAACCTGGACGTTTCCAAAAAATTGTAGGCGTGGGTCTTCAGCAGCCTGATCAAACTTGTGTGTGCAGTTCTACGGGCGGGGTTTGGGACAAAAACCAGGAGGCCTCAAACGGCGCACCTTGACTTCTGGATGGTCTGGAGCAACACCGTATCGAACAAGACCATGTGGCGCCCACAGTCTATCATAGATGTGTATTTTCAGCTGAGAGACGAGTGACTTATCCTGTGAGAACAGTGACAAAAGGCGAGAGGCAACATAGAAAGATGACGGGCCACCGCCTATGATGGCTAACTTGAGAGGTGTCATGCGTACACCTCTCCTTGTCACATGTCGACAGTCAGGTTGACTTGGACCCAACAAGACGCGAACGGCGCTCATACAGTATCACCTTGGACTCTATCTCATTTTTCTACGTCTTGTTATGGCCTGTTCAAGCCTCGTTCGGGGAATTTGAAGTCAAGTCCGTCCTATCTTGTTGACATGCACGGTTATCGGTGTCAATATTACCACCCTCCGGCCTGCTTTCATGCCCTCGGCTCCGCTTGCTGCTCTTGAAAAGTACGAAAAGCAGGGCAGGACAAACCCGGTCAGACATACACTTGCCTCCTGACTCAGAGCGTGCAGCCCTGCCGGGTCCGTCACAGGTTTTCTTGAAGAGTAATCATAGGCCTTTGGCTAATTCTTGGGAGGCGACGGCAAGGTGATGATATCACTCAATCATACGCCCCGTATCCCTGTGACACCCAAACCGTCAGGCGGTCATGGACAGTGGTGCGAGATTCGATGCGCTCGTCAATCTGTTTGAGTCTACTGAGAGTTTGCTCAAATGCCTTAACGTTTCCACCGAAGTCCCTCCGACAGTCGATGTTGATTATTGAATTTCGTTACTCTTGCGAACAACAGGTCAAGCAGGGAAGACTAAGTGGGCCCATCGTCGATACGGTTCTTGACTCAACGCAAGTATTGTCCCACTGTCTTATTATTATGTTACCGTCTCACGTTTTATCTTACGGTACGAGTAGCGACCACACGTATTTATTTAAATTGGCCTGTGATTGCTCAGATATACCCATCTGGTTGTTCTCGAAATGCCCCGCGTGCCTCTAAGTCGTCTCTGCGCCCCAACTACCTGGGGTGCCAAGGTACATTCTCTGTCGTCGGCTCTTACCTATATTGGCTTTGTTTGGCGAAGTGATTTTTTTCGGAGACGTCTACAATTTTACTTTTACAGCTATAAGCTGTATTTGTGGAGAAATCGCCTAGTTTTACGCCATTACGTTTGGGTGGTCTCATGGGTTTAAATCCCAAAACTGTGTTCTCCCATGAAGCTCTGGCTTTCTGAGTGGGAGCTGCAACTTTGGGCTCAGATAGCGTGACACGAATAAGAGGGAGCCACGAAGCGCATAGAAGAGTGTGGTACGCCGTAGTCTCCACGTCAGGATGATTAGAACCTATACCAAATTAGGGACTCGAGCTGGATACAATGAGGACGCGCTGGGCGCCTGCCAGTGCGCGTCGACAACTCGCTGCCGGGACTGATCATAGTCGGGTCGGATCATCCGTCTTACACGCCCGCCGACCACGCATATATATGTATTGTCACCAGACATGTGTTCAACGTGGCATACCCTCTGCCCGTCTATAGACACACCCCTCCTCCTAGCTTCACTCCCTTAGTAACATGTCTCTTCGTTGTGTGTCAGTTACGCTGCCGCCTGGTCGGTTTATGTACCGTCTTTACACCTCAAAGGCCACTCCAGTCACTATCGGTATTCGTCGTGAGGACCCAGAGCGTATATGGGAACGCAGAGCTCCCCTCACTCCGGATGCCGTCGCGGAACTAGTGAGCCAGGGCGATATACGGGTGCTCATACAGGAGTGTGAGCGGAGAGTCTTCCCAATGGAGGAGTATGTTCGCGTACGTACTACCCATATATCCATTACTTGGATTCGTCAATATGCGCTTAATCTTCACAGGCGGGTGCGGAGGTGCACCCGACGCTGGAGCCCGCACACGTAGTTCTTGGCATCAAGGAAACACCACTTCGTTCTCTTCTTACGGGCCCAGTCCACTCAATCCATCGCAATGCTCTGGTCCCGCGAACGCACATGATGTTCTCCCATACCATTAAAGGCCAGGAATATAACATGCCCTTGCTCTCGAGGTTCCTTACTGGAGGGGATTCCTATGCTGACCCAAACCTCATGGGTGAAAAATCCGTTCCGCAATTGGAGGCTCGCCTGGTCGATTACGAACTCTTGACTGGGACAGACGGCAAGCGGACAGTTGCATTTGGATGGCATGCTGGAGGTGTGTAGTTCTAGCACTCGCCTATCCGTAATTCATAGGAGTATTCTTAGTTGCTGGGACGCTCGAGGCACTTTCGGCGATGGCGCACAAACACTTGCAGCTCGGGGTCGCCTCGCCATTCCTTGTGAGTATCCACCTCACACCCCAGTACTCGGAACTGATGTGGAGCTGTCTCTACAGTATACTCCCCGGCCCCACACCTCGCCCCATCTTGACGCCCATCGTACTCAACTACGGTATATTGGAAGCCAGATTGCTGAATATGGCACGCCAAAAAGTCTGGGGCCAGTAGTATTTGGCGTCACGGGGTAAGCAGTCCAGCGCTGAACAACTGCCCGTGCCTCATTATACGGGTTTAAAGCAACGGGAACGTCACGCAAGGCGTACTATCCATACTGTCGGAGCTCCCAATTGTCAAGGTCAACGCAGATGATTTGCCCGCGCTCGTTAGCGATCCAGGTGACATGTTTGTTTACGTTACCGACGACTACAGCATCTGACAGCTTTGTTCAGGAACTGACTTGCGAAAGATATATCTCGTTCACGCTCTCCCCAGCTCTTATCTGTCTCGTGCCAATGGCGTACCCTACGACCGCTCTGACTACTACGCCAATCCCCAGGAATATCATTCGCTATTCCACACGAAGGTCATAGCTTGTCATGTTCTTGTCGTATTTTACCTCATTCATCCTCTTCTTCACCAATTAGGTGGCGCCGTACCTGACCCTGCTCCTCAACGGAGTGGGTTGGAACATCAGTTTCCCTCGCCTACTCACAACGCCACAGTTGGGCCTGGCTAAGCGCTTGGCTGCTGTTGGAGACATTTCGTGTGATATCGGCGGTGGTCTCGAGTTTGTCTCTCGAGCGACGACCATAGATGTGCCGTCGTACGACGTGAATGGTGTCACTGTAGTCGCCGTGGATATCCTCCCTGCGAGTCTTCCGCGAGATGCGAGCGTTCATTTCTCGGAAAGGCTCTTACGGTACGTACGTTCTCTAGTGGACGACTACAGGGGGGTCAAGGGGGAAGATGCCGAAGCCACCGACGCCCTGAAGCGAGCGACTATGGCCAGTGGCGGACGTCTTCAGAACGGACACAAGTGGTTGGCGGAAAAAGTCGAAGCATGGCGCGCCACTCAAGGACCACGAGCTGAGGGCAAGCATACTACGCCTGACTCTGACGTCAGTTCCGAGCATGAGGGATGGAGGAGACGCGCGGTCGAAAGGAAGAAGCGTGTTCTAGTCTTGGGTAGTGGTATGGTTGCAGGACCTGCCGTAGACGAGCTAGCTGCAAGGCCGGATGTCGAACTGATTGTCGGTGAGTATCGCACTTGGCCCTTTGGTGAAGCCAGCGTCGTGACCACCAGTCCCTAGCCAGCAATACACTTCAGGAGGCAGAACGTCTGGTCGCTTCTCGTCCCAATGCAAGTGCTCTCCTCATTACCATGGACGATCGGACTCGGGTGAGTCAGCTAGTAAAAGAATCCGACGTCGTCATCAGGTAGCTCTCAACTTTATCGATGGCCGCCCCTTTCTGGTGATCCTCACACCCCGTCCTAGTCTACTCCCAGCTCCGCTACACCCTGTTGTGGCGGAGCTGTGCATCGAACACAAGAAACATATGGTCACCGCCTCTTACATTTTACCAGCTATGCGATCACTTCATCCACGGTTTGACTCTCCATGACCACCTGACTCTTTCCCGGATTAACGTTCTATGTAGTGCACAATCTGCAGGCGTTCTACTTCTCAATGAGATCGGCCTTGACCCCGGCATCGACCATTGTTCTGCTCATTCGCTTTTGTCCCGCCTGCGCTCGGAGAACAAGCAAGTCGTGAGCTTTACGTCTTTCTGTGGCGGTCTCCCCGCTCCGGAGGTTGCAGAGGGTGTCCCCCTCGGTTACAAGTTCAGCTGGAGTCCTCGCGGCGTGCTGCGAGCTGTGGGCGAGGGTGCGACCTTCCGCCTTGCGGGGCAGGTATGGTCATTATCTGCCCGATATCCGAGCGAAAGTCCTAATCGCAAACTCCGGTCAGAACTGGGAGATTCTAGGGGAGAACCTTCTTGTTCAGAACTTCCCCGATGTGCCTCTTTCGAACGTCCTGAGGCTTGAAGGTCTTGCAAACAGGAACAGTATGCACTACGCGGAAACGTATTCTCTGAAGGACGAGGAGCTCCGCACCATGTTGCGAGGAACACTCAGGTGGATTTTCCCTGCCGCTGCAATCCAAGCTGGATATTGATAACGATTCCAGATACCCTGGCTTTGCTTCTTTAATGCACTCCTTCGGGGCAATAAACCTCCTGGAGTCTTCCAAGGCGATCCTTCTGGATCGCTGGTCTTCCCTTCCTCGTCTCGCACTAGAGCAGAAACTCGGCGTTTCGATTCCCGAAGACGATCTCCCGTCACTCAAGTCCGCGCTCGCCAGCGTCCTCCCAAATTCTAGCATTCCACCTCTCCTAGAAGCGCTCAATTGGCTCCATCTCCTCCCCGCCGCCCGCGCATCCCCACCTGCATCTGGTCCCCTCATCCCGGTGCCGGGACAAGCCCTCCCGCCCGCGGACGCGCTCGCGCTGTACCTCGCACACGTCCTGCGCTACGCGCCGCACGAGCGGGACCTCGTCCTCCTGCACCACGAGATCGTGGCGCGTGACCGTAGCGGCGCAGAGGAGGTGCACACCTCGACACTGACAGCATACGGCGACGCGCGTGCATCTGCCATGGCGCGCACGGTAGGTCTACCAGTCGCCTTTGCGGCATTGCGCGTACTGGACGGATCTGTGCGCGCAACGGGCGTGTGTGGGCCGACGGCCGAGAAGGCAGTGTGGAAAGGGGTCTTGGAGGGTTTGGAAAGCAGGGACCTTGGGGTCAATGAGAGAATCAGATCCGGGCCATCCATGGAAGGCGTCTTGGCTGCGGGACTGCAGAGGACTACCGCCTCAATCTGAAGCTTAGAGCTATTATACCCTCACGAGACTCGTACATTCGGGACACAGTCATCTAATGAACCCTAGCACTTACCAACGAAGGAATGATATACAGGACAGTTTGTCTGGAGGACAGTATGCGACCTTGAACCTGCGTCCTTACGCCTCTTAGTCTTAGTAAGTTGGATCCTAAGTCCGTAGTGTCCAAGTGCGTGCAGGCTCTGTGTAGTAATTGTGCAGTATTATTAACCACCACTTCGACTAACTGTGTCGATAAGGTTCGTCAATATTGCCACCTACTAGCTCAGGGCTCTCGGCGTGTCTACCCCATTCTCACTAGGTACCTCTGTACACTTCACAACGTCATGGGCGCGTCCCACAATTTCCCATTCTAACAGGGATGAGTACCTACGCCATGTAGATAAGCGCTCACCGGGGGTAGTTGTGGTGGTGCTCGTGGCTGCAGAGAGTGTGGTGATATCGTGCTGCTTCAAGGAGAAGTGACAGATTCCTTGCGCCTGAGTATTGCCGGAAGGACTGGTGGGCGAGGCAAAGAAAGTTGACGGGGACGTATTAACTTTGATGTAAATCGTAAGGGGTCGAAGCCCCAGTCGTTCGTCACGCCCCACAAAAATGAATACAGAGAGTTGACGAGGGCAGAAAGTAGCCTTAGCTCATTGTAGTGAGTGTATGTTGCGGCCTGTGGAGGTGCAGCCACGCGCTGAGGTTGCGGCATGCCAATGGCCGGGCCGGCAGAACCGGATCGAGACGGAACGTCCCATAGCGCATCTCAACTCACTTGAAATTTATTTTCACTCGATCCCACTTCGTTACGGATACATATAATACGATACAACGCCCAAGTAGTCCCTCAGTCTTTCTCTCGAAGACTGAGGTCAGTGGCATTAGCGTTATCGTCCTTTTCCACTTTCACTAACATGTATCTACCTACTAATTCCTATTCCAACAAGTAGCTAACCAAATATATATCCTTTCCCTCGAAGACTGAGTTCCTATTCCAACAGTGTAAGGAACAGATGCACACCGACGAATAATATGTACCAAGCAGAATGAGTACGCAGTCTCCATGCCACGCCTCCTGCCTGCCCGAAACTTCTCGACCACAAGGTCGGATACCACGAGACGCTGTAAAGCGGAGAGGAAAATGCGAGCTCCCCGTACGGTCCAAAGTGGGTGGGCGACTACCATTTGATGGGCTGGTGTATTCAACTACGCACTGCCAAAAAAGCGAACGATTCAGGGGCCTCCTGGCATATGTCCCCCTTCTTCAATCACTTCATGACTTATTGGCCCATCCCCACTACGTGCAATTACTGCAGCAGATAGGGTTTTTTATGCGATTGGAACACCCTGAGATACAAGTCCCCATGTCTGAGGCATGTAACGCGTCTTAAAGCAGCACAGGAGAGGAAGACTTGCCATTGGGGACCTGTATCTCAATGGCGAGTCTTCCACTCCTGTATCTCAAGGCAATCACGCACAGTGGGATGGACCAATAGGTCACGAAGCAGTCAAAGGGACATGGTGCCGGGAGGCCCCTGAATCGTAGAGCTCGCTGGCTCCTCGCGCTTGCCAGTGCCTAGCGCCCTCTCGCCTTCAATTCACTGCCGTATTTCAGCGTCGCTTGTCTGCACTACACAGCGCCACCTCTTAGGTCACATAGGGCAGCATACACAATCAGCAGGTACGACGGATATGTTCTGCGGTCCAAAAAGTGGTGCTGCGAGAGACGACGAGAACGTGAGCGCGAATAGTCTCGTCCAGTGGGGGCACGGGACTTGGCGACGGCGCTTATGTCATACCCCTCACGTACACAGTTACCAAAGGGCACGTGATTATACACGTTGATAATTCAATGGTTACACGACTCGGACTTGGATAGTCCATCATTGCCCTGGTGAGGACTAGACAAATTTAGAGCGCGCAAATTCGTCATGTATACATAATCGCACGGCCACATGAGGGGCCCTATTGTCCTATCAGACTGTGGTAGGGAACCTTGCATCACCTGTTTAAACCAACCGTGAGTAATTCCAACCTTCAATCCTCCACCTCCCAACCCTCCCAATGGCCTCAACACGCTATAAAGAAGTTGCTGCAGAAGAAAGCGAGAGATTTGTCGGGCCAATGCCCGTGAACCTATTCTTATCAGATTTCGTCCCGAAAGCACCCAAAAGGCGACCGACGAATGAATTTGTCTTTGTTCACTCATCTGTTTCACAGAATGAGGATGAATTCGCAAGTCTCTCTACACTCAAATATGACTATGTGCTTACACCTATCTCAGATCTGTGCAGTCGAGGCATCTGGCCTTTGTCCCCAACTCAAATTTATCAACACCACGTCTCAGCAACTTGAAGACGGTCCATTCCGTTTAAAACCCGATATCTCCATCTATTCACGTACTCACCCCGACGATCAAGGCGTAGCCCGCTCTGAGAGCCAGAAGCCACTGAATTGGAAAGCAATCGAGCTGTGGGTAGAGAATAGAGACAGCCATGACGATGACGACACCTTCCACGAGCTGGAGAAAATGGAGAGAGAGTATGAAGAGGATGGAGACCTAGAAAATCACATCGAGTGGACACAATCCTCTAACCAAATGTTTGGCCAGTTGGTCGCCTATGCCTCGGCCGTCCATCGATCTCAATTTCGTGTCTTCTCTTTTTCTATCGTTCTATTTGGTGACACTGGTCGCCTTCTACGCTGGGATCGTAGTGGCGTAATATACACCGAACCATTCAACTGGGCGACCAAACACGACACCCTCCTCGAGTTTATCTGGAGGCTCAATTTCCTCTCCGATGTGGACCGCGGCTTCGACACCACAGTGACATCGGTAGAGGACGACGAAGCGGAGGCAGCGCTCTCGAAGTTCAAGACGCACAAAGGACTGGAGAACATTGAAAGGACGGATCTTCACAAGTTTATTGTTTACGACGATCTCGCTACGGATGAGCCACCAAGGTGTTACATTACGCCAAGTGCGATATGGCCCACCGAGACACTTTTTGGTCGTTCCACTTTCGGATACATCGCTTACGACGTCACAAGCACAAATCTGGTCTATCTCAAAGACTTCTGGCGGACCGATTATCCCGGTATTCAGAAGGAAGGGGATGTGTATCGTGAACTGCACGACGCGAAGGTGCCCAACATAGCGGCGTTGGGTCGAGCAGGTGACGTGCCTCTGTCACCACAATATGCAAATACAGTGCCGTTGGACACGCAAAGGACGAAGACACAAGACTATGTGAAGGGTGGCGTACTTGGACATGAATGGTGTCCTGGTCAACCCCGAGTTGATCCCTACGTACACTACCGATTAGTGTTGGAGACCCTTGGCCAGCCACTAGACACATTCAAATCGACGCGGCAACTATGCGAGGTTATTCGGGACGCTATCGTAGGTAAGGGAACCCGTAGCCTTCCATTTTATCCAGGTTAAATGTTCGTGACAGCTCATACGGTGGCATTCGAGAAGGCCGGAATTTTGCATCGGGATGTGAGTGCGGGAAACATCCTGATTAGTGGGGAGGGTTCTGGGATGTTGATAGATTGGGATCTGTCGAAGAAAGTGATAAAGGATGTCGATGAGGAGCCGAGACTACATTCACGCACGGTATGTTATCGCGCTAACGACTCAAACGAGTTATAAGTTCAACGAAATTGATACCAGGGGACATGGCAATTCATATCGATAGCACGTTTACTGGAACCTCGCTTCAGGCCACACCAAGTTTCGGACGATCTGGAATCGTTTTTTTGGGTGCTTCTATATCAAATCGCCAAATGCAGAAACGCTCACAACATAGACCTTTCGAATGATATGCAAGTGGTCTTCGATCAGCACACCGACCAAGACCGAGACGGCATTGTTCGGGGCGGATCAGGAAAGATTGTCTGCTTGGGGGGCTACTCTCATTACGGCCATCTTGGTTCTATTGCCGTCGAGGATCTCGTTAGCACTCCCTGCAAGGACATTGTCGAGGAATTGCGCTCTCTTTTCCGTGATTTATACCTTCATGTGCCAACGCGCCCCCTTATGAACTCACATGTCCAATCGAGGGTTGAAGCACGACGAGAGCAAGATCCACGAGTCAAGGACGCTCGTGAGAAGCTGCGCTCCTCCGAGTGGGTATTGAATGTCATGAATAGGCACCTGGTCTCCAACTGGGGCGTGGACGACGATGGTAGCCTGTACATGACCGAGCCCCGTCTGGAGTCGTCGGCAAGCAGGATGCACCGAAAGCGCAAAGCTGCAGATAGCGACGATGGGATGACTTTCAACCAGAGGCGCAAAGGGCGACTGCCACCGGTGTGACCCTGTTCAACTGAGCAGTCGAGGGATAGGCATACGATGTAGGGCATTCCTTCTTCCTTTCATGATGGGATACGGTTCAGCGCGTCCTCGTAGGACGCATGCCCCGAACACTGGCAGAGCTTTGCCCTCTAGCAGTAGTAAACACCAGTTTGAGACCGGATTGTGATACGTTCTCGGTCTCCTACCCGCGCGTCCCATTATAATCACTAGCTACTCTGGCCACTGTACTGTATTTTGGGTCGTACAGGCTGCACTTGGTACACTGTAAATCCGGAACCACGTGAATTTCACCATTTTCACGCGGTTTGGTGAATGTAAGTCGATTTTACGATAAAAAAACAACTGGCTTTTGGGGTAACTTCTCGCTGGCACATTCCTTCCCTGCCTCGCGAAGACCTAACAAGTTCAGGCTTCGCGCCCTTCCCTTTCATCGCGCGAAACGCCTCGAGTTGAGTTCATGTTTGGGAAAGTGATGCCAGTGCGCCACGTCATTCAATTTCGGGAGGAATTGCATAGCGTTACGCAATTGCATTTGGCATTTTCCTCATGGATATAAATCCGAACACTGCGGCTGTTTTCTCTCCAAGCGCTGGCTTTCTGAGCAGAAGGTGCACGTTTGGACTTCGGTTGTGGTACACGAGTAATTAGGACCCAAGACGGACAGTTCAATGGGACGGTGGTCTTAGCTGCTGGGACGCTTGAGCCTGAGGCTCCCTCTGCAGTAGTGCTCTAGTCCTCGCAAGTTGGGGTCTTTAGGGTCCATTGTAATGTAAAGTAATGTGGTAAGATGCTACACGTATTTTAGCCCGATTCAAGGATGTTGTGCTTTAGTGGAAAATGTAGTGTTGGCAAATACCACTTTAACTAACTATTTCGTCCCTGAGCAAGGGTTCGTCAGCATGGTCACCTACTAGCTCAAAGCTCTCGGCGTCCGTATCCACCCCACTCTCGCCAGACACTTCTGTGTGCTTCGCAGCGTCCTGAGTGCGTCTCACAATTTCCCACTCGACACGTATGAATACCCACACCCATCTCCGCACGAGTTCTGCAACTTCCAGCCAGAAGATGACGAGCGAACCTTCGCCCTGCGCTCGCGCATGCAAGTGGCTCGATAACTTGACGCTCCATGTGAGACGGAGGATCAGGTTGATAAATAGGGCAAGAGGGTATACTGGAAGTGGATATAGGAGACGTGGGCGAAGGCCGTATGGATGAATATGAGCATTCGCCGGAGGTGGGTACGATGATGTTCGAGCCGGCGAGATAACGGGTGATGTCGTGCTACTTCGAGGGGAAGTGACGGATTCCTCACGCTCATGCATTGTCGGAAGGACTAGTGGGCGAGGAAAAGAGGGTTGACGGGGACGTTTTAACCTTGACGTAATTTGTAAGAGGTCGAAGCCCCAATCGTTCGTCACGTCCCACCAGAACGAATACAGAGAGTTGACGAGGGCAGCAAGTAGCCTTAATCCATTGTAATGTGTATAAGGAACTCAAAGGCGCTGATGGATGACACGTACCAAAGCCGGAAGAGTGCGTGCTCTCCATGCCATGCCTCTTGCTTCACAAGCTCCCCCTTTTCGGCTACAAGATCTGACACCACGAGCCGCTGGGCAGCGGACAGGAAAATGACAGGGAACGAGCTCGCGTATTTAAGCGCATTCAAAAGCGGGCGGCGACTGTCATTCGATGAGCTGGTGTACTCGACTACGCACTGCCGAAAGCGCACGAGGTGCGGAACACTAAGTCATATTGAGCGATACATTCCAAGCAGCAGGTACGAGAAAAACGCACCTCATTAGTGTTGGTAGAATCCATCGATACCAACCATCTTGTGTTGGAGGAGTAAGGAGACTGCCGCTAGGAAGTAACATGCAGAGCGAAAGCCAGACATCCCCGAGTACTTTAGCGTACGAAGTAAAGATATCGGCAAAGACGATGTCAGAGAAGTGTACCCGATGGTTGATGGGTGAGTATATGCATCTCTTGATGCTCCTATTTTGCAGTTGTGAGAATCCAGGTGAGCCACAACATCAGGGACGAGGTCAGGAAGCGAAGACGTACAGGAGGAACGCGTCGCGTTGCCGTTTTTGCATGACGTCGTATGGGGAAAGCATAAATATAAGAATAACGAGTGCGCACACAGCTGGTATATACTTGAAGAAGTCAACAAGGGGGGCGCTACCGTAGGTGGCGGAACGATATAGTGTCCATGTAATGAAGCACCACAGGCCGTACCACAAGGCAAGGCGATAAACAGGGGGATAAAGGGCAAAGTCGTCTGACGCGACAGCCTTCGGCCCTCTATGACGTCGGCTGTCGATGGGCAGAGGCGTGGTGGATCCGCGCTCGTGCGCGCGCAGGTCGAGCGCGCCGACAGCGTCTATACCGAGAAGACGAAGGCCATGCAGATTCGCAGCCCAACCGAGAATGCCTATACCTGCAAGGAAGAGAACGCGAAATGGGAGGGGAAATGCTATGACGAAGGATAAGTCATCGTCTAGTTCATGTTCCATTGTCTTCAATGCCGTTGGCGAGGAAGCATCAGAAAAGGCGTCCGCGATGGAAAACGTTATGCTACGCGTGACGACGAGCTTGGGAACGGAAATGGCATTTGCCAAGCCTTGGCGGGTACTTTAGAGCGCTTATGTCAACTTGTCAGTACACGCACGTGATCATACGCGTATCCCACATTCGGTCTAAGTGTTTCGCGCAACTTGGATGAGTCAACTGCGGTGAGGGCCAGATAGATTCAGACTGTGCAAGCCTATCATCGATAATTGCACTGTCACACGAGGGACCTTATTGTTCTATCAGATTGTGGCAGGGATCCCAGAGTCACCTATTTAGACGAACCGTGAGTGATCCTCGCCAATCCCCTCATCTTACAACATGCCTAATCCCAGCACCCCACCCAACTCCCAAGACACTCATAGCGGGAGAATTTTGTCTAAGACTACTCCTTTGAAACGAGATCTCTCCGGAAGTCAATCTCACTCCTCCGCGCCTGAGCCAAAGGCCTCAACACGCTATAAGGAAATGGCTGTAGATGCAGGCGAGAGATTTGTCGGGCCAATGCCCATGGACCTGTTCTTATCGGATTTCGTCCCAAAGGCGCCCAAAAAGCGACCGAAGAAGAAATTTGTCTTTGCTCACTCGTCCGTTTCACAGAATGAGGACCAATTCGCAAGTCCCTCTACATTCAAACGTGATTGCATGCTTACACCTATCCTAGATCCAGGCAATCGAGGCATCTGGCCTTTGCCCCCAACTCAAATTTATCAACACAACTTCTCAGCAAGATGGTCCATTCCGTTTGAAACCCGATATATCCATTTATTCCGGTACTCGCTCCGACGATCACGCGACGGCCCGTTCTGAGAGCCAGAAGTCACTGAACTGGAAGGCAATCGATCTGTGGGTCGAGAACAAGAATCATGACGATGATATCTTCCGCGACCTTGAGAAAATGAAGGAAGAGGAGAAAGAGGACAGAGACCTGGAAAGTCACATCGAATGGACACAATCCTCTTTCAGAATATGTGGCCAGTTGGTCGCTTACGCATCGGCCGTCCATCGATCTCAATTTCGCGTCTTCTCCTTTTCTATCGTTCTATTTGGCGACACCGGTCGCCTACTACGCTGGGATCGTAGTGGCGTAATATACACCGAACCATTCAACTGGGCGACAAAACATGATACACTCTTCGAGTTCATCTGGAGGCTCAATTTCCTCTCCGATGTCGACCGCGGCTTCGACACCACCATCACGTCGGCAGAGGACGACGAGGCAGAGGCAGCACTCTCCAAGCTGAGGACGTACCAGGGCCTGGAGAACGTGGAAAGGACGGATCTTCACAAATTTATTGTTTACGACGATCGCACTATGGATGAGTCGCCGAGATCTTACATCACCCCAAGCGCAATATGGCCTACCGAAGCACTTTTCGGTCGTTCCACTTTCGGATACATCGCTTACGACGTCGCAAGCACAAATCTGGTCTATCTCAAAGACTTCTGGCGGACCGATTATCCCGGGATTCAGAAGGAAGGGGATGTGTATCGTGAACTGCACGACGCGAAGGTGCCCAACATAGCGGCGTTGGGCCGAGCAGGTGACGTGCCTCTGTCACCACAATATGCAAATACTGTGCCGTTGGACGCGCAAAGGACGAAGACACAAGACTACGTGAAGGGTGGCGTACTTGGACATGAATGGTGTCCTGGTCGACCCCGAGTTGATCCTTATGTACACTACCGATTAGTGTTGGAGACCCTTGGCCAGCCACTAAATACGTTCAAATCAACACGGCAGCTATGTGAGGTTATTCGGGACGCTATCGTAGGTGAGGAATGTCGTTACATTTCACCTTTGTCGAGATTGAATATTCGCGACAGCTCATACGGTGGCATTCGAGAAGGCGGGAATTTTACATCGGGATGTGAGTGCGGGAAATATCCTGATCAGTGGGGAGGGTTCTGGGATGTTGATAGATTGGGATCTGTCAAAGAAAGTGATAAAGGACGTCGACGAAGAGCCGAGGCAACATTCACGTACAGTAAGTTATCGCATTAATGTCTCGAGCGCGTCACAAGCTCAACGAAATTGATATTAGGGGACATGGCAATTCATATCAATAGAACGCTTAAGAGAACCTCGCTTCAGGCCACATCAAGTTTCTGACGATTTGGAATCGTTCTTTTGGGTGCTTCTATATCAACTCGCCAAATGCAGGAGCGTTCGCAATACTGACCTTTCGGAAGAAATCCAAGCGGTTTTCGATCAGCATACTGGCCTTGACCGTGATGGCATTGTCCGGGGCGGGTCAGGAAAGCTAGCCTGCCTGAGAGACACTTATCTTGATCGTATTACTATCTACGATCTCGTTCGAACTCCGTGCAGGGCCATATTCGAGGAACTACGCTCGCTTTTCCGTGACTTGTACATTCATGTCGCGCACCATACCAATCTGAGCTCGGATGCTCAGTTGATGTTGGCAGCTGAACGGGAACAAGATCCACGAGTCAGGGAAGCTCGCGAGAAGCTCCGCTCCTCCGAGTGGATACTGTCTATCATCAGTAGGCACCTTGCCTCAAGATGGGACGTGGACGATGACGGTAGCCTGCACAAGACCGAGCTTCGTCAGGATCCATCGGCGAGCAAGCAGCGCCGAAAGCGCAAAGCTGCAGATAGCGACGATGGAATGACATTCAACCAGCGGCGCAAAGGGCGACTACCACCTAGTTCAATCAAGCCGTCAAGGGATAGCCGTGCGGTGCAGGGTAATCGTCCTTCCTTTACTGGTGCAAAGATGGGACAGAATTCAGCACATCGCCGTAGTCGAGGCCTGAGGTCCAACGCTCCGAATGGAACTCGGCCTTCTAGCAATAGCAAACTCCGGTATACAGACGAATTATGATTTTGCCGGGTCTTCTGGGCGAGCGTACATTAGATCTATTATCTACCCTGTCCGTCGTACTGTATTTAGAGACGTACAGGTTGTATTTGGGTGGTCCCCTTGTTCAGACGGATGTAATCCATTATCAGTTTAATGAGTGAACAACTTTCTCCTCTCGATAACTGGTTTAGTTCGTCTCAATCGCGCCTTGTCGCGCTTCCTGTATTCCAACGCTCAAAGCACGACAAGCGTGAGGGAACGGTTCTAAGTAAGAGTGCGCTGTATAAGATTCACATCGCAAGTCGCAAGTCCAGGTGAGTCAGGATATCAGCCCGGGAGACCAGGTCAGAAGCGAAGATATACAGGAGGAACATGTCGCATTCGCGTTTTGCATGATGTCGTACAGGAAGGGTAGAGAACGCTGGGGAGAAAGGAAATGCAATAATGAAGGTTAAGCCGTCATCTGATTCATGTTCCATTGACCTGAATGTCGCCGAGGAAGCAGACGGAAAGAGTATCCGCGGTTCGAAAACCTGTGCTTTGAGTGGCGACCACTGGCACCTTACACGTCATTTAAGTTGGTACGTTCGAGCGCCTTTACCCGGGCCGGTGACCGACAACGACATGATCTACTAGCACACAGCACGTGATCCTACTCGTGCCCTCCATTTGTTTTACTCAGGCTAGTACTGTAGTTGTTCAAGTTCAAGTTGTGCGACCCGGAGGAGTTCATTGCACTGGTGAGGGCCAGACAAATTCAGACTACGAAAACGTCATGAATATTTCACACAGCCACACGAGGGACTCGGACGTATTGTTCTATAAAGGTTGTGGCAGGTTCACTTATTTAAACCAACTGAACGGGCGGCCCACCATGAGCAATCCCTAGTACCTTCAATCCCCGTCACAATCGCCATCCCCTAAGGGCCTTAGAAATGAGTGTAGAAGACGGCGAGGGACTTGTCGGGCCAATGCCCATGGACCCATTCTTATCAGATTTCGTCCCCGAAGCACGCAGCGGAAGACCGAAGACCACCGATTGAATTTGAATTTGCCCATTGGCACTCATCTGTTTCACAGCATGAGGACGAATTCGTAAGTGATTCTACCCTCAAACATGATTATATGCTTACTCTTATTCCAGATCCATGCAATCGAGGCATCTGGCCTTTGTCCCCAGCTCAAATTTATTAACACAACTTTTCCACAAGATGGTGCATCCTGTTTGAAACCCGATATCTCCATTTATTCAGGTGCTCACCCTGACGATCCCGTGGCGGCCCACACTAAGGCCCAGAAGCTACTGAACTGGAAGACAATCGATCTGTGGATCAAGAATATGGACCATGGCGACGACATCTTCCTCGACCTTGAGAAAATGATGGAAGAAGAGGAAGAGGGGGAAGAAGATGGAGACCTGGAAGAAGACGGAGACCTTGAAAGTCACATCGAGCGGACACAATTCATTTACCGAATATATGGCCAGTTGGTCGCCTATGCCTCGGCCGTCTATCGATCTCAATTTCGCGTCTTCTCTTTTTCTATCGTCCTATTTGGTGACATCGGTCGCCTACTACGCTGGGACCGTAGCGGCGTTATATACACCGAGTCATTCAACTGGGTGACAGAACATGATACACTTTTCGAGTTTATCTGGAGGCTCAATTTCCTCTCCGATGTGGACCGCGGCTTCGACACCACAGTGACATCGGTAGAGGACGACGAAGCGGAGGCAGCGCTCTCGAAGTTTAAGAACGCACAAAGGACTGGAGAACGTTGAAGGGACGGATCTTCACAAATTTATTGTTTACGACGATCTCGCTATGGATGAGCCACCGAGATGTTACATTACGCCAAGTGCAATATGGCCTATCGAGACACTTTTTGGTCGTTCCACTTTCGGATACATCGCTTACGACGTCACAAGCACAAATCTGGTCTATCTCAAAGACTTCTGGCGGACTGATTACCCCGGTATTCAGAGGGAGGGCGACGTGTACCGCCAGCTACACAACGCACACGTACCCAATACAGCAAAGATGGGTTGAGCAGGCGAAGTGCCTCTGTCACCACAATATGCAACTACTGTGCCGTTGGACGCGCAAAGGACGAAGACACAAGACTACGTGAAGGGTGGCGTACTTGGACATGAATGGTGTCCTGCTCCTGCACAGTACCGTAATAGTAGAGGCTCTTATTCTCGTTCCAGCAACACTTGTCGATCGCGTCCCGGCGGAGCTCCGCACAGCAAACCACTCCGCGCAGGTCTGCGGACGTGTACACGAACGTGAACGGTGCGGGTTCGCGTACGCCTCGACACTCGGAGGGAACGGTGCAAGGTCGAAGTCCTCCTCGAGTTCAAGCTCGTCGTCCAATACCTCGCGAATCGGTTGAGATGTCGACCTCGTACTTGTACAAGAGTGATTATAGGTCGATGGTACCAAGATTGGCAGAGCGCTTCTCGAGGCGATAGGTCGTATCGTGGCCAGACTCGCGCACGGAACGATCGTACAAGTACTCGTCGAGATCGGGCTCGTAGATAGTCTCGTTGTATCACCCCCTGAATTCATTTACCGACAGTCCGTGCTTCGCCACATATGTCGAGGATGTGCGTGAAATGTGTCGCCTCCGTCTCAGGAGGGATACCCACACCTTCAGGACGGTAGCGAGAGAGGCCCGCCTTAGGATCCATGCGGGGCTCCGCAATCCAAATCGTGTGATACTCCTTGATGGCAGCCTGAATCGCGCGCTTGGGCCACTGTCGGTTAGCCTCAAGATCCGACCAATCAAGTTGATTATAGATCTGAAGCGCCATTCTGTGAAGAAGGGTGGTTGCGAACGTGCGAGGTAGTAGGAGCGGCTACCATCGAGGATCTTGTTTTAGTGCTGAACCTTGAAAATGAAATGCTCGAAAAGACCTCTGGACTTGATCGTCAACGAGAGAGATGAAGTAGGAATCCTAGTTGTACAGCTATGTGGAACGATCACCGATTAGGCGCTTGCAAAGAGACGGATCTACGCACCTCGTTGAATCGAGCACCAGGAACAACGCATGGGATCCCTTTGAGGGTCCTGCCGCAATGCCCATCATTTCATTCATAGCGAGCGCCAAAATGCTAGGTTTGCGGTTTGGACTCGTCATGAAATGAAGATCATCGGGGTTGGAAGGAAGCTGACACATCAAGGTTGGGCTGTGGCTTTTCAGAGGCGACCTTTCGAAGAAACTCGACCATGGCGGGCTCACGATGTGGAACATATATTCGGGGGGTGAATGCGTCCCGTACGGATCTTAGGATTGGCACAGATGATTTCGGGGACGTCGCCGTCGATACGTCGGGTTGATGCATGCCAAGAGTTCTTGATCATGCGAGATAGACGATCAACCGTGTTCTCGGTGAGACAAGCCTCATAGAGGACTATCCTCTTCCTGTTGTGGTCTCGAGAGAAATCAAGCCTTCAAAGGAGGTTCGACAACATGTAGGTGCCCTTACACAGGCACAACATCAGCCGAGAGACGAGAAAGTTTCATGATGGGACGTACTTGCATGTCTAAAGTCTTGAACCCATTGCTGATAGCTGTACCGAGAGAAGAATCTCGGGCCCGGCACCCGTAATGATGATTTGGAAATCACCGTCGGCGTCTTCTTGTTCTAGGACAAGACGAATGGTCTCCTCGACATCTATGAGGAATCGGCGGGGGGCAGAGCGACTCTTCGTCATTGGACATTCTACGAGGTGCCAATCGACTTTAAATACAGGACGGTGGGAACATGCCCGGACTACAAAGGGGGTCAAACAGGACAGAGTCGATTCGGAGCGAAGCTCGTACCGTGCTATAAGTTGTAGAGGGGTCATGATACTCCGTTGTGCCCTAGTAGATGGACGCGTCAGAACCGACAGGTTGCCCATGAAGGGGGTCGCCGAGAAAGTTTATGCCCGGCAGGTGGTTGTTATTGTCCAAATGAGAGTATATGGAAAAGAAGGTAGGACGTTCTATAATTGAGAGGGGAAAGCGGGGGTATGGGAACGGTGAAATTTTTTTTTTTTTTTTTTTTTTTTTTTTTGAATCCGAATTTGTATTCCGCGGCGCGTACAACTCGGTACATCAGCAAGATGGAATCTTACTAGGATTACTAGGTCTAGTACCGCTAGTGCACCAAGTACCCTAGTTTGCTACCTAGTCCCAGCAGACTTGCCATGCTCTAGGTTGCAAAACTAGAGCTAGTCACATAGTTTGGTACCTAGAGCTAGGTAAATAAATAGAACCAGATTAACTACCTAGAGCGTAATGAAATACTAGGGCTAGATGACGTTCCTAGAAACACTAGGGGCCAGTGCACTGGCCATTAATTACTGCCATTCACAATGAATTACCACCACTCGCAATTAATTGAATTTCACAGGTAGCTAATGTATTGTACTGTACATGTAGTTATAGATACCCATGCCCCACCATGCACGTCGAGCACGATGGCACCAACCATGCCTGTCAGCATCATGTCCAGCAATCCCTCACCCCCATCCCCTCCTCCTCCAGGTGGCTCACCTTTGGGCAGCCC
Source organism: Lactarius sp. MG50 (assembly GCA_003314065.1). NCBI lineage: Eukaryota > Fungi > Basidiomycota > Agaricomycetes > Russulales > Russulaceae > Lactarius > Lactarius sp. MG50. The sequence goes on from QLOZ01013617.1 coordinate 25,923, forward strand.
CAGCCCACGCTGATGCTCCTGCCGATGTGCAGACATATAATTATGCAATGAATTGATGAGGAGGCCGAGCGCCTGTGCAAGCTGTGAGGGGTTGTGTCTTTAGCACCTATCCATTGAGCCATCTTCAAGAAGCCCAAAGCACGCACCTATGTAGAGCGCACATCCTTGGCCTTGAACGGTGCTTCCAGTACTGCCGCCGCCATTGTTGGTGCCACTGGTGGTGGTATTGCCACCATTGCTGTCGCCCTAAGGGGGAGAAGATGGAGTTAGTGGTGGTGCTAATGTGGCAGTGGGCCCTCGTACCGGTGCTGATGGGGCCACATCCCAGATGCGATGAGGTTGGTGACGTGGCAGTGGGGCATGGTCATCAAGGACAGAAATCCCCCCAGCTCACATTTGTGAGTGGGGGGGGAGGGGGCGACGATGACGTGGTAGCAAAATATCATCATTGAAAACACCCCCGGCCCACACTTGCGAGTGAGGGGGGTGTTGGTGACACAGCACCATGTTTGTGTACCTGTGAAGGACCATTGTTAGTCACAGTAATAAGATGGAAAAAAAAAAAAAACCATACCAAGGACGGCACACTCAATTGAGCGTACCGTCAAGTGGGGCCAGGGTGCTCATAATGAAAGACTAACCGGCCTCCCAAAGTGGACAGTGAGGCATCAGCAAGGACGAAAAGATGTGTGAGTGTGGACACAATGATGATAGAGACCCCAACAGTAGGGGGAGAGGGAAAGGGAGGAAGGTTGCGTGTGTGAGGCCAAGGAGATGGAAAGAAAGAGAGAGGTACGAACGAAAAGAAAAAAAGTTCAACATTGGCTGTCACATGATCTACAAGCCCGTTCTTTGACTTTTCTTTTTCTAAGTCAACCCAACGCTGCTACAGTACTCAACCCACGCTGACGGCCTGCCCTCTCTAATAGCACCTTCCTCAGCCGCTAGATGTTGTTGAGCAATACCTCACCCTTGCAAATCGGCGTCTCCGTCTGTGCGTTCTTAAGCGTGGGCTTGTTTGGCTCTATAATTCTGTGTACACGGTCGATTGTAGTCAACGGCGGTGACTCAGCCACAGCAACGACGGCAGCGACTCAGCCACGGCCACGATGACAACGACGCAGCCACGGCGGCGACGGCAGCAACGCAGCTACGGCGACGACGGCAACGACTCAGCCACGGCGACGACGGTCACACCGCGGCTACAACGGCGATTGCAGCGACGCAGCGACGCCGACGACGGCAGCGACTCGGCCACGACGCAGCCACGACGGCAGCAACGCAGCTACGCCGACGATGGCAACGACTC